>JAOXNN020000037.1:47140-60512 GCA_028571205.2 Hydropsyche betteni | reverse complement strand
TATTTACATGCACAGACACAATGCCAACGGCATTTGTCAAAAATGTCTATTTCATACGTAAGTTTGTACCTTTCAAAAATTAGTATTCAAGCAGTGCTGTAGTCATTTTCACGAGCCCCTTTAGAAATTGGGTTTTCGTGACGACAACGCGTCTAATATTCAACTGTGCCAGGAAAGAGCCATAAGTCGGGTAATTGGATCTTGCTCCAGATTTTTCCAATACGATATAACAAGTTGTGTCCCGGGAAGAAATCAGATTTGACATTGCGCGTGCTAAACATTCCGCGCCGTATTCAATTATTGCGCCTGTGGCCGAATTCCCCCAGAAATATATAGACGTCGAAAGCCGGGTAATGGAATAATGCGGTATTATTGCGATCGAAATGTTCCACCGAGCTTGCGTTTATCTTGTAATTGTTATTATATAATGTTGGGAGGGCTATTCGAGAAGTGTTGGAAAAATTGTGAGGGTTGTGCGTATAATAGTTTGTGGAAGTGTGCGAAGTGGGTAAATACGGTTGAGTACTGAACTTTATTCTGAATGTGACTCTAGCTTTCGTTTACATTGCCAAATCAAAAAGGATATCCCTCGTTTGCGTAAAATATAAAAAATGGACTGTTGAAAATTTTTTACATAAAGCTGACGTGCCTATAATTTTTTCCTATAACCGAGTTTTTAGTATCATCAAAAATTATTTTAATTTGATTTTTTGAAATTTGAACACATTTTTGTATTATATCTAAGCATATTTTAAGTTAAATATAAAGTATAATATTGATAAATTTGTAAAAAAAACATTATCTATTGGTTCAATAATATATGATGAACATCAATTCTCTCGAAATCACTTCAATGAAATTAGTTAAAGAAACAAGAGACATATTAATGTCCGACTTAAATCAAACGTAGCGTACTAATAAGATTCTTTTTTTCACATGAGGATTTTCATTACATTCAAATGAATTACCTACACTTTATTTAACCGAATAAAAAAAAGCCTCTTAAAAACAACCTTCGGATAGTTTCTGAGAAACTTTTAATAAGTTTTGGTGATATTATCTTTTAGAAAACGACTTTTTAATTTTCCTCAGTCAAGTGTGAATACGAATGTATCAAACTAGAGAATCTTGCTTTAATGAAACGTATAATTTTCGAATGAAATAGCATCCTCAAAGGTATGCTTCGGTTTCGATGCACAGAAGCTCTACGGTGCACTTCGGTTGAAAATTCGTTTCGAAAATAGTCAAAGACGAGACTAATTAAAATGAGAATGAGAAAATATAAATGGGAATAAAAGAGGTTAGATCTCCCTAAAAGTTACTATATTATTTCGAAATATTCTTTGTCAAATTGGAATCTGAAAATAATAATATTGATATTATAAATTAAAATTTAAAAATTATACAGATTATATAACTTAATCAAATATATAATAATTGATAATAATATTTCGTTAAAGTAATAGTTTAAGAATACAATAAATACACAAAAAAAATAATCTGGTAAAAAATTAAAATTGAAGAATTTGAAATTTATATGATTTAGATGAAATAAAAAAAATAATGTAAATTGATAAAAATATATTCAAGGAAACACTTTGCTTTGTCTTTTTGTCATTATTCGCATAAATTGTTTTTTCGACGCAGTCCTTTTTGTAAAAGATACTTTAACTCAAAAAAAAATTTTTTGAATTTAGTAATCTTCTCAGATATGAAAAATATTCCGTGAATTTATTGAAATATAATATTCGCATAAAAAATAATCGGCATTTTAGTGGATAGCATACGGATCGAGATGGTTTATGCAATGCGTTATGAAACGCTAATGAAATCACTAATGCTTGAAATGTATAATTTATCATAAAGTATCAATGAAATGCACAATGAAAATAAAATAGAATGATTAAATCCCGTGAATAATTTAAATTCGAATTTCCATTAAACTGAATTAATATTTTAATTTTATCCATTCATATTGAAACCGATGAAACTCTAATATATGATTGTTCGAGAAGAGAACGTTACTCTCATAAATATTTATGACAAAGTGTAATAAAGTTTATGCATAAATTTTCAAAATGGCTCTATGTTTTATTGTTTATTGCAGTGTTTTTTCTACATCAAAAATATTTCTTTCCAGTCATAAAAATTGGAATTAACATTTTATAATATCACTTTTAAAAATTATTTGAAAATTTCAACGAAAACCCAAATTTCACCTGATTATGAAACCGAACACTTCAAAATTTTATACAGCATCCACGATTTTTCAAAAAACCAATCCCCCACCAAAACCACATATACCTACGAAACATAAACGACCGCGAAGATCGCATCGCTCCCAAAACACAGCAATATTAATTTCTACAATTTGAATATTTAATTTCCGAACCGGGGGCTGGCGTCGCCTGACTTAATAGCGCCGAAAGCCTCCACACTTTCAACCCCAACCCCCCAAATTGCAGGTCAGTATTACAAACAATTACGCACGTCGGCCTGTGCAAACGCGCCTGTTTGCTCCGAAGAGGCCCTTTTTGAATAAATCAACGGCGGCGAGATTTGCATATTTATTTCAGCCCTTGTTTGTTTTTTCCGACGCCGGCGACTAGGCTTTTAATTGATTAATTGCTTGTGCACTAATGTTCTTTCTTCGCGGGGCTTCGGCATGTTAAGGCTTGTTGTTATTGTTGTCGCTTCGAATGGTGGGTGATTGGATGTTCAATGGAAATTCGGTAGACTAATCGAGCGATTTTGAATTTTTATTGTTTAAAATTTTAAAAATTTACGATACAATGTGAGATAGTTTTGGATTTGAATTTCCCATAGGTACAGTAAAGGTGTAGAAACCGTTTTCGTTATCACTGTTCAGATCGTTTATTTCAATTGCATTGAAAAACTCTTTGTTCGTTTGCATACAAATTGTACCAGTGGATCTTAATAATTTTATTCGATTCAATTGAAAGTTCGTTAAAATAAGATTACTGATTTATTGCAGAAATTAAAAAAAAAAAAAATAGTTGTGAAGATTTAGAAATGCAAAAGTGCATTTAATAAAAATATAATAGTTTTGACAAATTGCTTCGCTTTAACGTTTTCAATTAAAAGTTGGACAAACTGTTAGTGCATGAATATGAACTAATTTATCACAGCTGACTTTCAAGAAATTATTGTTGAGTTTCAAAACGTTGTGATTCAACTATGAAGATTTTGCGTTTAATTTAATTCAAAATTGCGCATATAATAGAGAATTTCTTGATTCAATTTTAATTACGAACAGTTCATTTAATCAATATTGAATTATCGGGGGTTCGAAGTTAAGTCCCAAGATACGGTATGTACTAAATGTCTACGTTCCTACAGTTTCAAGTACGTGAATTTGAGAGCACAATAATCAATATTGCTAAGAATTAACGAGAAACTTTTCAATTAGAAAAATACAAGAATTTTGTAATCAAATAGCTATGTAATTGAGTTAATTCCAACAGAATGCATTTTTCATTGACGCATTCCCCGAAGGATTTTAATCAAATTTAAAAAAAGAGTACACAAAAAGTAACTTCTAGGGAAAATGAATGTTAAAGATAAGCTGTTTCAGAAAGTGAGACAGGAAAAGCGTAACGAATAAGGGGGGGCCATAATTAAAAATATCGATTTTTCATTACGAGGCCTTTTCAATGTATTTATTCCTTTACAATCCTTGGGCGGAAGAGGAACGAACGACTCGGGGATAAATGTGATTAATGGCACGCACTTTTGACACATTTGAAAAAAATAACGATATAAAAATAACGCCTATGGAAAAATTGTGGCGGAAAGTAAAAAAATCATACTCGCGCTAGTTCGGAAAAATCGAAATTTTCCACGCGGTGCCAAATTTTATTTATTTTCGATGGATGCCCGCCGAAAGCTTTCACCAAAATTACGGAAAAGCGTTTTCTCTCCAAGAAAGAGTAGAAAATCGAATATGTGCCATGAGGAAAAAAATAGCTCGTCGAGCCTCACCGCTTTTCGAATGCAACGGCTGCGCGTGTTTGCTCCGAGGAAAGTGTGGTCTTGAACGTGTAAATCTTCCTGAATGAATATATTGTGATGTTAAAGGAATAAATATTCAAATAAAACTAAATTCAATGTGCTCATTCTATATTTCTTCTACGAAAGTACAAGACTAAAGTGCTTTTTCTGCGTATATAAAATGCGTCAATTTTTCAAATGCAATTCTCGGTCGATGCTTTTAAATTTTATTCAAGTAGAAATTATGATTGAATTTAAAGTAATGTCATTTGAATCTTAAGTTGTGAATAATATTTTCATATTAATGAAAATGAAATGAAATGAAATTTTCATATTAATGAATTATCAATCAGATGAAACTAATGTTAATCAAATGAATAACCGAATTTCATACAGACGCAAAATTTGAAATTAAATGAATAAAAATAAGCTGAAATTATTTTTGATGATTCGAAAAATTTTGTTAATCACCTCCAGCCGTACTCACTAATTAACAAGCGCATCAGAAGAATTCAATTTTTTTTCAGAATAGAAGAGATATTTTTAATTGTCTACACTTAATTAGAATATCAAAGAAAAATCGGTGTAATTAACCGTGAAAACGGGTCATTCAACTGAACGGACTCAATCGCAAACAATAATTAAGCGCAGCGTTGCATAATTGACACGCTTAGTGCGTTCATAACTAAATTCATCCGATACCGTTTAATTAGCGACTAAAGCTCACAAAACCTAGATATCATTGTGCACGACCTGAAAAATAAGACTTTTTAATTCCGAACAAACTCATTTTTGCAAAATTTGCTCGGTTATCTCATTTTCCTTGATATTTTGAATTTTTTTAAAACGCAATTTTATTTTAAAATTAAAAAAATATATTCAGCTTATAATTTTATCATATTATGGATAAAAAAATTATTTTTTTTAACATTTAAAATATCAAATTTTCTTATCGAAATCACATCTACCACAAAATGATATAGAACATATTCAACCCGTTTTCTAATACAAAAAGAAATTAGAAAATGTCTAAAATTTTAATCCATACGAAAAAAATTCCGAAATTATTTAAAAAAAAAAATAAGCAAAAACACCGAAAATAAAAGAGAAAGGTCAAGAAAATACCACAGAGCGAACCTCGTTAGCGGTAATGAGTCGGAATCGCCCTAGCCGCGGTGCCGTTTTAATCCGCCGGCCTTTTTGTCCCCCCAGAACTATGTACATCATATAATAATATAGAGCTTGCACAATGTATGTATTATAATATAATAGACGCGAGCTTATTTGCATGGCGCAAGGAGCCGACCCTTTTTCAACTTGGCCATTTCCGTCTGGCGTCCGACCCTCTTTGTTGCCGCCGAACTCTTGTTGCAATTGTTTCGCGCAAATATGACGGACGATAAGAAAACGGTGTTAATTCGCTTTTGTTGTTTTGTTTATTGTTGTCTTTTCGCCGTTTATTTATGTGTCTTTTTTCCTTTTTTTTTTTTATTCGCTTAGCCAGATTTTCAGGTTATCTCGGTTAAGAAAATGTCCCGCTTTTTGTATAAATAATCCGAGTTATATAAAATTTATGATTTTTTCAGAATTCAATTTGATATTTAAATTGAATGTGATCAATTATGAATAAAATGGATTACTAATTATATTTAAATTAGCAAAAAAAAAAATATTCGATTCAATACTGAATATTCTTATTTTCGATTGCAAATTATTATCGTTGAACTTAAATTACCAACTCGCTTTAAATTAATCGTCAAAACAAGCAATTTAAATCTCTGCAATATTCAAAACAAACCGACTAAACTATAAACCAATTATTATAAATCATCTCAAGGAAATTGAGAAAATTCCTTATTTACTTGACACACCGCTTATGAATCATTTCGGCACTGTCCGCTCCAGCGCATGAAGAGAACTCGAAAATTTCACTCTTGGAGAAAGCGATAAATTTTAAAACTACGTTTCGAGAAGCGACGAGATTTATAGTGAGCTTTCTTTCGGTACTTTGAGTGCTCGCTTTTTGTCCCCGACTAAGTTTCCCGGTTTTGTTTCGAATATTTTTTTCACAAAGGGTCAACGAGATCTCGTTCACGATCCATTTATTTATACATTCCGGACGACGAATTTCAAAGTACAAAAGTATATATTTCTATGAAAAAAATATAATTATTTTATAAATTGTATAGATGGATCAATGAGTGAGATTACGTTCCGTATATTATCTCGGGATTTTCGATTAGTGGAATTAATTTCAACAGTCCTCTTATATAATAGCTCGCTTCGGTTTCGCGGAACCCTTTTCGGAGAAATATTCCCGCTTTTTTATATATCGTAATATCCAATGATTTTTTTTATGAGCATCAAAACATAACAAAAATTTCTTCCATTTTTCAGAATATAAAATCATGAAATACGAAAACACGGCTCATTCAAATCAAAAAGAAACGTTAAGTTGAAAATGTCTTCTCTTAACGGCTAAGAAAGGCGGTCGACTTTATTATGAAAACGGATTACATTAAAAGCATAACGGCGTTTTTCGTCATTCCCATTAATTTAGTTTCATATTCAACTTCCGTGATTATTTTTTTACGATTTCTTTTCTACGAAGCCAACCGATTCAATAAGGTTTATTTTGCTTTTTAAACCGAATATTTCCTTTGTTGCGATGCTTAAGATATTAAAATTTCGGAGTGAATTGATCTGATAGCGCTTTTGATATAATATAATTATGTAAAAGTGAATATTATTTAAAGATTTAAGCTTATTGTGAAAATTGAATAATGAGAACCATTTAGATAAACCGTTCAGATCAAAATGATATTTATGGAAGTAGTTAAGAAACTTAAAAGATTTTCCTATTTTATATTCAAGAATGATTTTTATTATAATTGAGTACTACGAATCTGTTAGAATTGCAAAAATAATTGTTATGAATATCAGTGACTACTTAGTTTACAAACGAAATTAGAATTTATCTGTTCAAAAGATAGAAAGGAGAAAATTACCAGATTTATGTGAAGATATTGTATGTTTTAAAACTAATTTGTTACTAGTGAATAATATAATTCATTTCATATATAATATCATAATAATCAAAGTTTATTAAAAATAATACTAATAACATTCATTTACATAGAAAATATTTGACATGTAAATGTTTACTTTCAAATAACAAAATAAATTGCAATAAGATTCATCGATGTTTTACGCAAGCCCGTATTATCAACACTTAAGCTTGAAAGTTTGTGTGAGTTACTTTTAAAATAAATAATTTTGTCTTTTATAGAAAAAATATGATATAATTATATTATTTTTCGATTCACCCAAAATTTTCTCAGTGAAAATCCGATTTTACTATTTACTCGTATAGCGTTTCATTAAATATTTCAAAACTCAAACTCGCACAAAATCTATTTAGAGAAACACTACCCATTGAGAGAGCCAGCCGACATGAGAACAGACAATTAGCAGACCGTAATGCGTCGTCATCGCAATTCGTTACCAGAAACAACATTATAATAGACAACAGAACACACACATAGTTAACGAAAATACAGAAATACCATAAGTAGATCCACCTCGCGGTATTATTTATGACGACTTTTTCTACGGGGGCGGACGTGCCCGCCGCTTTTCCGGGATTTCTATCCTTCCAGGTTTTCCCGCTTTTCTGGCTCTCCACCCCTTCCAGGTTTCCCGCTTTTCTCATGCCTTCCTAGCAAAATACTATGAAAAGCTTTCACGTAAAGTAGCGGAGAAAGTACGCGGCCGCTGGCTTATTGCGACACATCGGAAATCATTGCTATTTATCGCTTATTGTATTCCGGTTGCGTAATCGGATATGTGGTTTATTTTATTCGGGTCTTTGTTGCTTTGTATTTATTTTTGTTTGTGAGTAGAAGTTTCGGTTTGTAGGTTAATGGATGATTATTATAGAGGTGTGATAGTTGATTTTATTTAATTATGTTTATTGGAAGAATTTTTTTGAAGTAGTAGATTTTTTTTAAAGAGTCAGTTTTTCACTTTTATAGTAATATATAAAAATATTTGAGTATAAAATTTTTACCGTGAATTTGTTGATTTTTTCATAATAAATATAAATGTAAAATTTTGTCTCGTATACCGCAAATCAATTTTTTATTTTTCTTGCATGATAAGAGCTTATTATATCTCAATTAGATTAATTTTTGTACAATTTAATTTAAAAAAATATTAATATATGTAATAACTAAAAAATTATATGAACGATTTATAATATTATGCTTTTAAAACTAAGGCGTTTTAATGGTACTGACAATTCGAAAATATACCTACACAAAAACGGTTTCCCAACACACGCACGATCCTACGACAAACTCAACCATTTAAAAAGCACGAATCATTTATTTACTTCCCTGAAAAATCATTAGCTCGAGTAAACAAAACGGAAAAGCAGAGCCGTTTTTGCGCGCGATCGTTACGACTCTCACGCGAAGAAGAAAAACCCACGGAATCGACTCGTCGACCGACCGTCGCAAAAAAGCGTATCAAAAAACGCTAAAATCCGAAAAAAGTAACGTTCAGACGGCCTAATATCTTTGTTTCATCAAAAGAAAAGCCTATCTACTAACCGATCTGATATATACAATATATTTTATATACAAATATAGGGAGTGGATAGAGGAAATCGGCTCCGTGAAAAGGCTGCGAATTAAGACAAAAGGGTCCGCTAATTTATACGTCCGCTTTTCCTTGTGGAACTCGTTAAATGAAAAACGAAAAAAAAAACTCTCCTCGGAGGTTGTTAATTTGAAGCCCACGACGAAGAAGAAACTCCTGGTCTAAGTGAAAGCGAAGCGTCATTGATTATTAGAGCGTTAATTTTCGCATTCGATAGCACCTCTTTTGAACACTTCGGTATTCCAGTTTTTTTATGATATATCTCATTATTGCTAGGTGAAGAATAATCTTAGCTTTGGTTCATTTTTCAGTTTTAAGGTAATCACCTTAAATATTTAAAATTTAATCTATACTTATTATAATAGTTTGAGGACTAAAGCAGGCTCAGTTGCGTTCTATGATCAAAATTCCAGTACCATTTAACTTATTAATAATTTTGGTTTAAATCTTCAAAAAGATTATATTAAAAATTAAATAAAATAGCAAATCTGATTATAATAATTATGGCTTATGCCAAATTACCAAGTTTTACGATACTCTATAGTTCTATACAGCGAGCTACAAAGTGTTAAAGAACCGTTTAGTAACATGATGATCAATTATGAGTTGATTAATTATTTTAGTTGAATTTAAGCGTATCGTAAAAAGCCATCTTGGCAAATTAGTAAAGTGACCTACAGTCTCGCCAGTCTATTAAAAATAAACTTATGCGCAAAATCGATTATGACACGAAACAAGAAAATCATACAAACAGACAAAAATAAAAACGCTAACGATCCATTTCAAACGTGCCACACTCAATCGATCGGAAAATTATAACGACACCTTTCTTATGACGCGGACTTTTTTGTTCCTCTGACGATTTTTCTCGGAGTTTTTTTCGACCTATTTCGCAAAAAGGTCACAGTTTAGAGGAAGCCATAATAAATTAGAGTTAGCAGTTGAAAACCTCTAAATACCGGCGCGTAATGTGGAAAGTTATTCTTCGTTTATCGATTGCCGTCGCGGATTCGGTGTTTGTTTTTTTTTGCGGCAAGAAAACTTCGCCGACCGCCTGTTTGCTGAAGTTATCTAGATCCCGGGAAATCCCGTTGTGGGAGAGGTTTTTCCCGGGAAGTCTTTCCATCCCGGGAAAGTCTGTAACCTCCTTCGGGAGACGTCCCGAAGGTGACGATTGCGCCCGCGGATAGGTCTACGAACATGTGTTAAATCCGAAACTAAACTTATTTTTCTTTTTTCACACCGTCAAATATATGAAAATTGCTTATAAGTCTAAAGATGTATATCATATAATGAAAAATTCGCAATATAGAATTTATTCAAAAATAAATTAACGAAGTGAAAAATATTTGAGAAAAAGTAAACCTTTTGATATAAATCATTCAATTTGAAATATAATTTATGAATCAATTTAATATTAAAATTTTTTAAGAAGACCGTTGTTATGCAAAATATTGAATACTCAATTAATAAACATTCAAATTATAAAATTACATATTGTTAAAATTGAAAATATTAAATTTCGAATATTTAATATCAACTTATGAGAATAATTTTGAAGTTTGCAATTTTATCAAATGAAAATTTTTAAACATCATACAATCTGAAATTATAAATATTTATAGTTCAAAAATATGTAGAGAGTAAAAAAAGGTGTGGCGTAATTGTGAGGTCCATTGCTCGTATGTGGGACGTGTTTTTTCATTGTGCACGTTTTGCGATCTTTACGAGTATTGACTTTGGTTTACCGTTACCTTTAAATAAATGTTATTTTGTAACGATAAGCTTGCAAAATCGAGAGGTATCTCACGTTGTAATAACCACATGTTTTCGCTGTAAAAATATATCTTGAAAAAAATGCGGACGTTACGTGCCGCAGCACGTGCACAAGCCTTCGTACTCTGAGTGAAACAAATATTTTTGTAGGGATTAAACTTTCACAGAAAAGGGTATTTTTTTACGTTCGACAAAATTTGTTTTTATTCATTGGAAGATATTTAATGAATTGTTACACCAGTTAACGTTTCATCAGCATGATACTTGTACGTGACTAGATAACATTACGTAAAAACTTCTAACCGTTATCGTTATAATAATGCGATGTAATTTATTTTTATGCGATAAATACTAATAATCATACAAAGAAAGTTATTATAGCAGTCCATTTGATAATGCATACAAAATTATATTCAAGTTCAATCACGAATGCCCTTTGAAAACTTTTCGAAATTATTCAAACATTTGAAACTTGCGGAGTGCTTACGGAGCTGAATATTTCCGAATTAAAAATACAAATTACTTTTTGAAACTTCACATAAGTTCTGACAGATTATACTCTCAGCACTAGTTGAGAAAGTCAAATGAAATATTCATTAGAATTTATTTCGTTTCATTTTTAATAAACTAGAGCTAAAGGGACTTTCAATAGGAACACTCGAAATTTGTTAAGTTGTAAAAGACTTGTTGTTAAAGTGAAGTTTGTCAAATTTGTCGTTAATTGTTTAGTAGTGTACGGAAAATTACCATGTAAGGCTATAGCGCTGAACAACGTGCAAATCGTCAAATTTTATTGAAAATTTTTAAATCTAGTGTCCTTATTGAAAATCATTTATAATATTAGAATAATAATTCATGAATTGATTTATTTATCATACTATTTTAAGAATATTTTCTGAAAAAACTAACCGACCATTATACTAGTTTTCACTTTTCAGCGAAAAACAAAAATCGTTTACACATCGCGTAAACCAAATGCGATTATAATTCAAGTCACACGTATATTATGTGATACATACGAAAGGAAACGCAGAATTTACATGGATAATTCATGGGCCGTACATGAGCCTGTGCCTCATACAACTCGTTTTTCAGATTCTCCACGTTGTGCGTGATACATTATGGTAATTCTCGATTATTTAGTAAACCGACATGAATCGTGCCATAACAAACTAGTTACAAACTACCATGTGTAGTTCGGCGCACAATACACCCCCTTTAAACGTGACCGTTTGTTGGTTCACTTTCGATTTTCGATTCGACGTGTTCAATCAAATTAACATGTGTATTGAATAGACGTTTTGTGTAAACAAACAATACGTTGTCAAATATTGAATTGATCAATTTTTAATGGTGAAATTTTCTTTTGAATGCGTCGCGGTATTATATAATTAAATCGCATGACTTTATTCGGTTTTTCGGTGCGGCTTTGAAGCTGTTTTTGTATAAAAATTTTCATTCACGCAACTCAAATTATAATTTATGGTAAACACGATAAAAATATTAAACGAGGTTTAAAATGAAGTTGACAAACTGCGATCAGTCGTTGTTATATGAAAAGTAATATATTTTTTTTCAATAATTAGAATTAAATTTCATTATTCAAATATTCTATTTAAGGTATCAAAATAGTATTATACATATTCAATATTCATATTAATTTATAGCATTACATTACTTACGTATTGGTTGATTTTGCGATAACAGGAAAATACAGGTTTTCAACTCATTTCATTCCCCTCATGAATTGTTTTGGACGAATTGTGGTTGGACGAATTATTTTTGGACGAATTTTCGTGATGTCTCATCTATTTTCAAAACGGTTCCACGACAACTGGTCCAACAGACAATTGTTTCAACCTACAATTTGTCCAAGATATTATAACTCGTCCAACGATAACTGGTCCAAAACCGGCCCAAAAATTAATATTAAATAGATAACTATTAATTTTCATTAACCGTAAAAACAACTATATATAATATCTTTTTCAGGCTGATCTTTAGCTTCGCGATTGATAAATAGCAACAGCATACATTATAATTATTGTGTTGGACGAATTGTCGCTTGGATGAATTGTCTTTGGACCTGTTTTCATGCCACCATTCAAAACAACATATCCCCCGAAAAAAATTCATACATTTTCAATTTAAAAAAAAACCTACTTTTTCTAATAAATAAATTATTTTAAAATTTTAACTTACATAATTGATGAGCTGCAATCGATCTAACGAAAAATTTCACGGAAAAAAACACTTTGTTTTCACTAGGGCTGCCACAAAATATTATAGTTCAAATATAAAATATTCAATAATTAAAAAAAAAAATACACTTTTAAAGTTAAAAATTTCAAAAAAAAAACACGGTTAAATAAGCACAACACGATAAAATTAATAACTGAACTTAGTGCGATAGGTTTTGCAAAGAGGCATTTTACAAATTTTGTATGTAAATTTTTGCTATTACATTTAGTTAGTGACAGCCCTGGATTCAATCTGTCGAAAATATCGCAAACTATCCAAAAATATCAAAAATTTTCGGTTAGAAAAATATCGGGATACGTATACAGATATCTCTGAATATAGATCGAAATGAATTTCGAGCAGTTACATTCAAAAATGAAGATTCGCGAAAAGGTTCACGCACGGCACTCGTCCATAGCTGCGACACGTCCCGCTTACGGCAATCGTCGGGTTAACGAAGCACGATCATTGACTCTACAGTCCACCTTCACGCTCCAAGCACCAAACCTAAAATCCACACTCAAACAAATCATATTAAAACCGAAAATCATAATCCATATGTTACAGTCAAAGTGTATCTGTCAGTTAAAGTATAGTTTGACTACTTAAAGTATACTTTGTCTAACCCACGTAGTTATTTCATCCGACACAATGGAAATATGATTTAACTGGTCAGAGTCAG
>JAOXNN020000037.1:34452-47040 GCA_028571205.2 Hydropsyche betteni | reverse complement strand
AAAGTGTATTTTCGTCTGTTGAAATAAACCTTAACTAGATAAAGTGTATTCAAATACACTTTAACTAAAACGTTAGAAAAAATCCCCTATATATAATAGCGGATTTCTGTGTGTTCGTTCGTTCGTTCGTCTGTCTGTGTGTGTCGATGACGCTCGCGAATATTTTTTTTAAATTTTTCCGCGACTTTTAAATGAAGGACCCGAACGGTACTAATGATGATGATGATGATGATGATGATGATGGTGATGATGATGATGATGATTTATTTTTCCTTTTTACAAACGAACGACCCGAATCGCGAATTTTGATGACGACGACGATAATTTTTTTTTTTTTGTTTTTTCAAATGAACAACCCGAACCGCGAACTTCGACGACGACGACGATGACGATGATTTTGTTTTCCTTCATTCAAACGAACGACGGGTACACATTTCGTCTTCACACAATCGGGTTTTCACATTTTATCGTTTTCCGTTCATCGACAAAACCATAGCCGACGTTATTAACATCGGGCCTCTATACTAGTAACTACACTTTGACTGTAACACATACAACACCTAACCCCGAAACGGGGCACCCCTCGCGAAAAACTTCATACAACAACGAACCACCGTCCACGTCCGCGCTCACGCACAGCCACACATCCACCCCGAAACCTCACAACTCAAAATCGAAACGACGCGAGAATCGCGACCAACCACAAGGGGATGCCAGCCGCCCTAGCGGCCCGCCCACTCGCCGCCAGCCCGCCCAGCCAGTGGAAGCTGGGCGGCCGGCGCGGTTGCTCGCGTTCGCTTTCGGACGCGCGCTTTGGCTTCGGGTCCGATTCGCACATTTTGCAAAAGTGAGGGTCGTCGGAGGGCTGGAGTGATCGGTCGGACGTTGGTTGTGTGGAGGGTTGCTGTCGGGAGGGCTAGGAGGTCGGTTTTGTTGCGTTAGGTGCGGTGCGGTGTTGAAAGTTTTCGTGTCGTGTGGGCGGTTTTTTTCGAATATGGCTTTATTTTAAATTTGAGGTTAGGGGATGTATCGGTTTTTTTGTCAGTTATGTGTCGAGTGAGTCGTTAATTTGATTGTTTAATTGAGTTTTTTTTTTTTTAAATGATTTTGTTATATTGGCAAAATTGGCAAAACAGGTAATTTTTATATTGATTTTTTTATATTGAAATTTTTTGTTGATCGCTTCAAATTTAATTTTTTTATTTTTGATTGAAAAATATTGGGTTTCATATTTTTCACAATCAATTATATTTTGTTTTTACTTGAAAAATTAGTTACAAAATAATAATAAATAGTGATAGAAAATTTCACGTGAAGATTAAATATCATTTTCTATGATTCAATGATAAAACTTTTAGATGATGTTCTCGTACATATACACGTGTCCATGAAATATTTATGAGACGGATATTATGATTGATTACATTGTATGCTAGGTAACCCAGTTAGTCCAAAAATTTAGACATCAACAAGAAAACAATATATTTTTTACGCAAAAAATGTTTTGATGTATTTTTAAAATAAAAAATCCTTATAAATTAATGCACAATCCTTTTAAAAATGTAATTTTATGTTAACAAGATGCTCAATATAAAAATTTTAAGTTTAAAAACTCCAAATCGTGTCCATTACACAGTTTCCGTCTGCCATGAACTTGTTTCACTGTAATGGCGAAAAAAATATCAAGGGTCTAATATAATAAGCATAGAATTGCACCCAAGAGTCGAAACATACCGTGAATAATGAACAAGTTTCCATGGCTTATTTATCGGAAGTAGAGAAAGTACGCTCAGTCAGCATCTTTCATAACTTATTCAGCTTTCTCCTTTTTTGAATCGTTCATTATTAACGCATCCGAAGGCAAAAGTTGAATTTCATTAATTAAACTGCTCCAGATAGATATGGAGCATTAAGAAAATGAATTTTTCTCCATTCTTTCTGCCATTGTATGTGTGTTTTTGTCCGTTTCGCACCCGAAAAAGTAATTAAAGTATTTTTGATGTCGCCGAAACGTTATTATGATTAACTTTGAAAGGAAATTTCGAGCTTGCTTAAGCATCAAATATCTGCAAAGCTCTTCGCTAATACAAAGATTTCATTTCGGAGTGTTCCCCAAAGTCACAATATACGCAATATCAGCTTGGATTAATTTTTCTTTCATGTCTAGTTTCGCGTGAAAATTAAGATTAAAAAAAGTGTACGCAAAACGGGTTTCGTTCAAGTGAAATTGGTATTATATACGGAAGATATAATATTATATAATGTATCACATATACTTTTGTGTATGCAATACTGATGGGATATAATGTTTAAGCCGAGGGGTTCAAATTTTAAGCCGCATTCACAAAAATCTCTCAATTTTATCCTTCAAATTTTTCAGGACTTAAATCCAGCATGAGTTTTGTCATGAAAATATAAGAAAAAAGTTAATTCCAATTTTTATTATTATGATTTCAGTAAAAATTTCATTTTTTCTATCTTTATAAATAGATGACACTGAAACCCGTTTTGCAAATTTTTATAATATTTCGAATAACACATCTTCCTATTATTTATATAAGATAAGTAATTTCGTTATTTTGTTCACTCTCAAATGGGTATTTCGATTTTTTACGATCGGATACTTCGGCAAATGAGAGAAAATATTTTATTTTTTTTAATAATAATAATGGGAGCGCTGAAAGAACAATCGTATTTTTATCATATTTTCGCATGATTTGTCTCATGGATAAATTTCGTTCGAATAAATCTTATGAAAAAAATATACAATATTGCGATGCCGTATTATTAAATAATATAGTAGTATTATTGAATTTAACAATATTTCAATATACGCATTAAAAACTACAATAAATCTTTTATGTAGGATTTATTATTTTATGCTGCGAATGAAAAAAAACATATTATATTAAGGATCCAGTTAATACGTTTTTCAACGCCCGTCCTTTTCACACAAAAAACTGAGATTTGCTTCTTCAGCTCCATTCTTATAATATAATACACATCACGCAAAATCTTCAACAAAAGGATGGACGCATTTCCATTAGCAAATTAAATTATATTTATACAAAAGCCATATTTCACATTTCGCGTACGATATTTTTCCTCATTTATTTTATTTTCCCTCGCGTTCCACATTCAACGGCATTTTCAAAAATGTATGACCATTTTCAGCCATGACTTGATACAATGTGAATTTGAATTCTGAAGTGCATACTAGAAAATTCAGACCGATGTGCGAATCAAAAGGAGTCTATATAGTGCCAAAGAACAGTTATGAGGTGACCTAGTAGAGTGACAAGAAAGCATATCCCACAAACACATTTCGCGAGGATTTATCCTGAGGATTTATTTTCGGGTCCTGCACGGCCATGTAGTTGCGGTAATATGAATCCAGGAAAGCTGCTGGGCTTTGCAGCCTTTTGTTTGCTCATCCCCACTCAGATCGGTGAGTTTGTACACTTTTTAACTTTTTTTTGTGATTTTAACATTTCTGTACGTTGTTTTCGTATGGAATTAACGCCGTTGTAGCACTGAAATAAATATTTATTTTGATGTTATTATCGTTACGTGTATGAGAATAGATAACAGCGGGAAAGAGGCGAGCCCTAATGGGAAATTGGAAAAGTTTGAGCAGGCCCTTACGCCGAGATTATGCCAAGCTAACGATCTTTCGGAAGATTTCCTTCACGGCTCATAGAAATATTTAATTTGAGCATTAAATATTCAATGAGACTCATTTTTTTTTAACTATGTGTGTCAACATTTCAATTTACATCGCTTGAGGACCTACTTATTTTTTATCTTATTATATTAAATGTATGCAGATTTTATGATAAATTGAATTTCTTCTATAAAAATGATTGAAAACACAATTCTTAGAACGGTCTTTCTTCAAAAATGTTTGAATTAATTAATTGAATTTTGTTCTATAAGGTCACAGGGTGGCCAAACATTTGAGTAGAAAATTTACAAAGGCGACATATTTTCAATTAAGTCCCGCTTTGATGTCCCTTGGCATTTTATTTGTGTCGCATAATTATATCAGTTTTCGAAATATTAACGAAAACAATGTCGAAAACCATTTTTGTGTCACCGTAACGCATACATAATGTAGATATAAATACAATTCGTGGAAAAGTGTGCGAATTAAATCGGGATTTATTTTCCTTTTCCACGAGTGCGTATATTTACATATCGAACGTAGATTATCTCAACCTAAGCCAAGTCTTGTTTTCGAAAATAAAACAGAAAAAAAAACTTTACTGTAGCAAAATGTATTCCGTATATCCGTTTTTATTTAAATGAACGCATAATGCTAGACCTGAAGAGGCATGTAGCAAGAAGAAGCGATCGAATGAAGAATGACGATGGAATTTTCATTGTATAATTTTATATGTGAATAAAAAAAATGTTATCGAATTCTGGTATGGAAATCATTCAATGGCAAAAGGTTCAGTCGAACTTGGTTCAATTCCCGGATTGACAGCTTCTGATTCTTATCAGTTCTCGGGGATAGCACAAAACACCTTCCAAAACGCGAATAATCGACTGCTAACAGTATTCAAATTGAATTTATATACCTAAAGCACACTTTAGTTACGAGTTACATAACACGAGCGACCGCAGTATGAAAGTGTTCCACAAGATGTGATCGGATAACGATTTTTCATCGCGCTTTCTGCCGATAAATAGCTCAATATACAATTAATAAATATGCGAGCAACAATGTGAAATTAATGATTTCACCGAAAGATATAGGGAGAAAAACATCATTAATGTTACATTAGCGAAACAAAAATAAAATATGATTGATGATAGTTAAGCACCCGCGAAGATTCACCTTAAGTAATAGCGCTTGTGTACAATCGAAGCTCTTCACATAATATCCGACATATAATATTTCCGTTCTTGGCGTTTCTCACGCATAATAAATTTCATATATGTACATTATATGTTAAACAAATTAAAAATGTATGTATATGTAACGGCCGGGTGGAAGCGAATTTCACGTAATACTTTTTCACCGGCGAAAAATGTTCTCACGTTTTTGATCATTTGACGGGCGTCGCGCGAATGCCGTTTTTCTTTGAATATTACATCCGAAAGTCAAACAAGCTGCCTGAATAATTTATCGGAGTCTTTTCCGTATATACAATTTATTATGTCGTATCAAAAATTATCATCGTATCCGGTGGAGTCGATTTGATTGTTTGAAATTCGTTAGGTATTTCGTAATCGAGCCGTTTTCGTATGCAATGCGAATCGCCTAATTTGGTAAATGTTTGTTTTATCGGGTGCTAACTGAATGGTTTCAATAAATCGACATGTTTTTTTTTAAATAATAAAATCTTAACATAAATGCAGAATAATAAAATTTTCATTAAATGAAATTAGGAATTCCTATATTCATATTAAATATTATAATAATTAATTACTACATATTTAAAATGTAATCAAATTTATTTAAAATGATATGAAATATACATAAAATTGAATTATGAGAGAAATCGTTTTGCTAAATTATGGTATGATAATTATAAAACATATTTTTATATTGAAATTCATTACTTCAAACATAAGGTACCTTTTAATATTTGCTTGTTACACAAATAATAAAATATTAAATTTGATGTTGAATAATGTTCATTGTCGAAATAAAAAAGTACACACCTTGAGAATTAATTAAAAATAATTGCGAATTCAATTTTAGACGTCTGAAATTATGTTTGATATGAGCAAAGGCAAGTCGCGAATATAGTTTCATTTCGAGTGCTGGCATAAGTTTTTTTTAATATAAACGTTACTTCGGGCTGCATAATAAGCGTTTCTTGTGCGTTTGAGTGTTGAAATTAATTTCAAACCATTAGCATAATCCACCCGTAAGCTCTAGTATGCTAATTGAATTTACCGTGTATTTAACGAAACATGTTGAAGGGTCAAATTTTACCCACACTCTAAGTTGACCCATGCGAGAACCTTCGTACAAAAAAATATTAATCCGCAAGATAAATCGGTTATTATGTCAGATTTTTTCATACTATGTTATACTATTATAATGTATAGCTTAACACATAAAAGTGTAGAGTATTATGGCAAAATGAAGTATGCTTCCTAGATTTTAGTTGATGGCGACATAAATTACGACACCAAAAAAAATCGTACTGAAACGATTTGTCACTTTTTGTCGACTAGCCGAAGGTAACTTTATCGCATCCACTTTGATCAAATCCATATATTTTTCTATATAATCGAAAAAAGTCAATCCAATTTTCATGCGAGTGATTGATGACGCTAGGAACTTTTGTGAAAATCGGACACCATTCGATAATAGTAAAAGGCGGTCCTCTAACTATATTTACGGCTGCTACAATAAATTTAATTTAAAGTATTTTCATTTGAGTAATGTCTTTGTATTGTTTTTTAGTTAATGAGCGTCCAAAGAGTGGCATTTATTTTAAGGGCGAAAGGAAAGCGAATTTTAGCGTCTAATCCGCACAATTTTGTCCGAAAGAAATTCTGACATTTGCAAATCCCGAATGATATATATTTTCAATCCTTGCGGCGCCAGGGCGAAATAATTTTTCACGGAAAATGATTAAAACTTTAACACAAAAGGAAACGTTCGTTCGGAAATGAAACATTTTCTTGGTTTGCGAAGGCAAACAAAGCTCCTAAATCACACATAAGCCATTTCGCATGGAAAGAACACCAGACCAAAGCTGAAACACAGAGTCTCGTATTTTTCGTTTGTAGTTTCTGTGTTTAATTACGGACTGATCGTATCTCAAAAGCACGTCCGCTAAATGTACAAAGTCGTCCAAATTTAATTTCATGATTGTCTGATGTAATATAAAATTTGACGAGTTTTCTGGGGATTTTTTCGTGATTTTGCGGTTTCGAGTGGAAGAAAAGGCTCGGGTCGATATTATGTTGATTCAAAGGCAATCGCACTCAATCAATCATCGATAGGAGCGATATCTTATTCTCGTTTTATCATTTGGTTCTATGATTGAGCGAGTAAATATTATTTTTATAGCTCTGGTCCCATTTTTCCGATTGCGTCGAACAGTGCACTAGATTATTTCAAATGACCATAGGAATATGCAAATTTTATATTTATAATTTTTCATAAGTTTCCTAAACTAGAAAAATACATATATCAAAATCTGAAATACGAATTTCGATATATAATATGTCTAAAAATTAACCAGTTGAAAACTTTTATACCTTTTCCAAATTACATTTAAATTTCGCGGAAAAATTAGCACGTTGGAAAATTTATTTGTATCCAAATTGCATCCTGCATTCAAAAATTCGTGAAAACTCTTGTGCCGCAACATTTTAATTTAAAAATCTTTTTACAAAAAATATAACTCACAAAATTTTAAAATTTTAAAATACACCCGAAAAAAACAAATTCACACTTTTTCATATTAGATATGAAAATTTTCATAGGACCAGATTCCGAAATCGCGTTTCAAGCATCTGCGTCACAGGAACAATCGAATTTTCATCCCAATCATCGGGAAATGGGTCTATTTATTTTTGGGCGACCGTTGCGTGAATCCCAATTAATCTCCAGAAACGAAGATTAGACGAAACGAACCGTCCGAATCCCGTATTCCAAACGAAACCCGAACCAATACAAACCAACCGGCTCGAATAAAATCCGTTGCAAATGTGCAACGGACCGAATCCCGGTCGGTCTATTACAGGCATAATACTTGAATTGAAGTAGTTCCGATTGAAGCTAACTTTTGTGGACGCAATCGCGACCAATTTCGGTCGGGTCCTCTTCACCGGGATTCTGGCAGCGTTAATGATTCGCCATTAGTGGGAAATGTGTGCCCTGTATATGGCCAATTGTGGGACCTCGAGTGCCACTCGCCGAACGAACCATTAAAAGGTCCGGCCTTTCACACGGTTTTTATTATCGATATAGTGGGACTGCAATTTCAGCAAGATAAATATTGGGTTATATAATATCAGAATATTATTTTCGGTCGATGAAGTCGATCGATATAATTTGAGATGTGTGGGATTCAAATTGAATTATTTTTGCGTGCATTATGAATTTTATTATATAATATTGTAAATTATTCATCATTATATGAAGTCTATATAATGATTTTTGCAGTGAATTAATTTATAAATATTATCAAAAATATAGACACATATTCTTCATAGTGATAAAAAAAATTGGAATTAAGGAACTAAATATTGAATCACCATCTCTAAAAAGATCAAGGTATTTCAATATAAGCACAAAATAATTGGTGCGGAAAGCAAACATCCCATAAAAATTTCGAAAACAAACATCGACGAAAACAAGGCTCTCGCACAATCACAGTTAATTCAAATCAATCAAGTAATCAAATAAAGGCCGTATTTCCGTACATTTGATAAAGAGATGTGGCGCAAAAACAGAAACGCACATAGGTGCGTGCACGCACACATTTATAACGAGATTTTCCCGCTCGCTAATTTTCATCTTATTATGGAAATTTCAAAGGCTTTTATATTTAATACATTCATCTGCATACCTTAATAACACTTTGAACTTTTAACCTTGCCGGTTTCGCGCGCTCGACACCCCTCTTTTCCGCAAAACGGAGCGAGCAGAAGCCTTGCTAAGACCGAGAAGAATAAGAAGCCCTAAGACCTAGAGACTGAACTAAGTTCCAGAACCCAAAGGGTGAAGGGCTCATAAACAAGTGGAGTCTTTCTAGGGTGAGAAGCGTGTGCGAGTGTTCCACTTTCAGTAACCGTATAAATTTGACTGATGAGATAAAGCACGGATACGTTAATCTACGTTTAACTTTTGAAATTCTCTTGAGAAGTTCGGGATAATTCTTTGACAGGTGATTTTTCGGAGATGCGAGTTTTATTTGAGTTTTTCATGATAATGAAACATTTGGTTTTATAATTACTTTATGTTCAAAAGTATTCAATAACGTTTAAAACTTTGCAATAGTTGATTGTTTTTAATTCATTTATGCTGTTGAAATTTTGGTTTTAATCGTTTTATGTTTGATTGATATAATAATATGATTGACCTCATTCAATATTCAATTATAAATCAATTGCAATGGTTTTTTTGCAGCATGCTTTAAATAAAAAAAATATATGGTACAAAAAAGTAATTTTCAGAAATCAAATAAAAATATATAAACCAAAAAAAGTATGTTTCTCTCGAGAAATTCAATCAAAATTCAATATTTTCGTACAAAAGCAAAGTAACAATTTCAACACTAATTAAATTTCACACAAAATCCAATTAAACGCATATTTTCCACCGAACATATCGGACGTCCGACAGCGCTTAAAGCTTTTGGCCGTAATGAAATGACGTGTTTTCGATAATTTCCCAACATCATTATGAAAAATTAATTTTCACCATCACTCTAACCTTACACGACCGATTTCCCGGAGCTTTCCCGCGGGAGGCGCGAGATGCGATATCCAGTGCCGGCGCCAAATTATCATATTCTCTCCCATCGAAAATGTCCACCGGTGAAATTCAATAATAAACATGCATAATTCTGACGAGCAATTAATGGTGTTCGACGACCGTCGTATGAATTTTTAACGAGACGAAAAAGGTCCCGTTTCGCGCGTTAAAAAACCGCACAAAGACGTCCCTCGAGTCGGACATTAGTCTCGCTTTTATTATGATTAAGCTGCAGCAAATTTATGAAAGTTTGACGAGAAATTTCTCGGTCTTCTGCCCGTAATCACTCGTAAAGTTCAAAGTTGGATGAGTCGTGAAATAGGCGGTTTTTTTTTTGCCTCTAGGACTTTCTTCTTTTGTAAAATAACTATTCTGGAGTGGTGAGCTGTAAATAGTTGTTTTCAGATAGGATTTAGTTGAAAAAAAAATCAATTTTGGATAATAGATAATATTTAAACTTTCAAATATTATATTATTATTAAATTATATTATATTATTTATCTATGTATAACGAGATTAAGGAATGGATGTATTAAATTAATATTGCATATTTTACAAGAGATATTTTCAGTATTCAGACCCATGAGAGTTTATGATAAAGAAAAATATTTTACCTTATATAGGCAATCGTAAAATTCCAATAATTACGAGTGAGATCAACAACGGTGTATATTTTATTTAATGAATTCAGATTCACTAAAAAATAAATAACAATATTTTCTGATGAAATAATGACTATAAGATTCATGTTAGAAGCCCAAACAAATTTCACACCACGACCAAAGTTCGGAGATCCCCCTACCGTACCCGGCGACGAAAACAAGCGTGTTTTTCAAATGGTGGAGTTCACGTAAGCAAGCCCACATCCACAATGGTGTAGGTCTGTACTAATAATGCATGAGGCTTAAACGCGCAAGGCTTCCGCGGTAAAATGGAAACTCGACATTTACATATTGGGTACAAATCCTCGGGCCGTTTTCACTGTTCTCTTGGCGAACGCGCAATGTCTATTTATTTTACGAAAACGCCTAGTCGATGTTTTAAGGTATGCCTCGAAATGGGTTGCCGGTATCTTCGTCTTGTAAGAAATATCACTTTTTTATTCATGGTTTTCTCAGTTGGTTCATGGAATTATTGACACCTGAAGCGGCAGCGAAATTCGAGCCCCGGAAATGGCTATTACTGAAGTCGATTCGGAACTGAAACAGAATTAAATTATTTGCTTTTGATAATTTGTCGAGTCTCGATGTTTTATGAATATCATTCAATATTGGTTTTTGAGGAAATTTTTTAATGAATTCATCTTAATTAGAGATATAAATTAATTAAAAATATTCCGGACGTCTATTGATTTTTGTTCTGTATTGTTTTTACGATTCAAAGAACACAGATTCGAAGTTCAATATGAAATTTTTCTATCGCCATTCAAATCACGTGGAATCTCAAATTACGCGGAATCGAAATGTATATATCTGCATTAATATTACTTACTACATTTGCATAGTATCAGTTACATGGTAAATAACATTTTCCAGTAATAACCCATTTTCCACAAAAGTTGGCATGGACATCAACATTTTTTAACAAACACAAAACTTTCGCAGATAAAACTCGCCATTTTACACAATTTAAACTTTGGTTCAATATCGTATAACACAAAAATTTTCCCTACAAACATTCCAGTAACACATAGTGCAAAAAAAAAAAACAGCAATTCCGACACAGAACCAACTCGCAATACACACTCCAACAACACACAATGGAATCCACTCAACAGACAAACATCATCGTGTGTTCGCAATCAATCAATCACCTCGCCGACGAATAATGAAGCTTTTAGCACTACCATCCCAGAGGAGCGAGCGGACAGGTGCCATCCGAACAAAGCTCGCCGCGAAACAAACGCGCGAATGCCTCTCGTTATATTACTTATTTACAATAATGTGTCGTGTCTCTTGGAAAATATTGAAACGGCATCAATCCCGGAGCGTCATAATAGCGAAATCTGAAATTCGCATGCGGAAGCGCCACTTTGCGCGAGGCACGCTCGGCGATATATTAAATTTCGTGTTCGCGCGGGCGTGGTGTATATTAAATATTGTAATGAGAATATTCGCCGGTTCGTGTAAATGTTTCGACGATAAGGTGAGCTTTGGTTTCCGATTTTGTTTTTATTTTTTTGAAAAAAAATACGTGCGCTTATTATGTATGATTTAAATCTGGCTTTTTCAGTGTATAGTTGGAGGCTAATGTAAATACTTTAATAATAAAATAATCGATCATGATTTGCTAATTATATGAAAATTAAAAAAAATGATTATATTTCAAATTATATACGTTTACATCTGTGAAAATTAATCAAATGTAACCGTTCATTATAAACGTCTTGTATGATGTTGTTGCAAATTCAATTATTCTTAACTGACCTCTTGTTTTATTGTACGTTTTGGTCAGGGTATGGTAGTGAAAATATGTACTTAACATTTTACTGCTTTTTTACACGTTATGATGTATAAAAAAGGAAATGAGTTATAAAAAAGTTTGTCGTATACATAAAGCATAAAATCATTCATATATTTCATAATTTCTGTGAAAAATAATAGGAATTCAAGCATGAAAAATATATAATACAAAAGATTACAAAATCAATTCGGTATACTATTCAGGATTATATAACAATGAATATATTCGAACAGTGATTTTTGAAGCGCGTACATGGAATTTTCATATATATAATATATAATACTAGTATATAGGCCCGATGTTAATAATATATATCGGTTGTGAATTGACAACCATACTATTACGTAATAAAATAAAAATTAATTATATCTATGCAAAAATATTTTATAACCGTGTTGTTGCGAAATGCCGTGTAATAAAATAAAAATTAAATGTATTTATGCAAAAAAAATTATAACCGTGCCGTTGCGAAATGTCTCCAGAATATAAGATTATAGCCGTTATTATAATGACCATAAAGACTGAATTTGGATCTCGCGATTCTATAGAACAGGCGAGAATAATGTAAATGTAATATCGGCTGCCCGACGCTCTTACTCGATTTGAATATTTAATATTTAATTAATAAAATCAAAATAGTTCATTTGTTATTGTCACAAGACGTCATATAG
>JAOXNN020000037.1:17885-34352 GCA_028571205.2 Hydropsyche betteni | reverse complement strand
TTTTGGGAGGATTACCTCTCACTTCGGTAATAGTTAGAAGTTCGGCCAATGTAGAAGCGGGTGCAAAAACAAAGTTTTCGGCATTTTTCCATGGGTTATGGATATTAATTGCCGTATTGTTTGCAACAAAATATATCAATATGATTCCCTTAGCTGTTCTTGCAGTTTTGTTATGTAGAACAGGATATAATCTTGCAAAACCATCTATGTTTAAACTCACCTATTCACAAGGAAGAGAACAATTTATACCATTTATAGTTACTATTATATCTATTTTGTTGACTGATCTTTTAATTGGCGTATTGATAGGTATTGCATGTTCAATATATTTTATCATTCAAAAAAATTACCAGCTGGGCTTTACTTCTAGAATTGAACAAAAAGGGCAATTGATCACACATTTTATTTCATTTTCTGATCCTGAATTGACTAAATTAAATGTACTCTTAAATTTGTAAGAGTCATTTTCAATATTCTCATATACCTCCACGATGGAAGGATAATTAAGGGGTTTCATGCCTAGGTTTATATATTCTGTTTTACAATTTGCATTCTTACACTTACCTATGCTACTAAGATTATCGCTAATAGAAACCAATACTTCACCCCCATTT
This sequence comes from Hydropsyche betteni, assembly GCA_028571205.2. NCBI lineage: Eukaryota > Metazoa > Arthropoda > Insecta > Trichoptera > Hydropsychidae > Hydropsyche > Hydropsyche betteni. The sequence continues at coordinate 33,738 of JAOXNN020000037.1, read as the reverse complement.
TTAATTTCCGTAGGGTACGAAATAATCAGACGCTGACATAATGTGGGATCAAATTTGATAGTATTTGTATTTATTGGTTCCGTCTTTGAACACGATAAAACAAAACCTACAATAATAAATGGGATAAAATATTTCATACTAGATTTTTTTATAAACCTAATTCTATCTTTGCTCTTTTATGAAGCCGAATTACCTTTTGGTTAATCTCAGTATACAGTTATACAAAATCCCTATTCAGATTACTGTTTTGATTCTTAACAACATGGTATCCCTGCATGGTGCAGTCTGAGTAGGTATAAGGTCAAATCCTACATCACTTGGAAAAACTGGAAGCAATGCAAAACACTCTACAAAGTAAGTCTGAAAAAATCGAAGTGCCATAAATCGGTTTTTTACAGGGAATAAGAACCCGTTTTATGAAATGGAGAATTAAGAATTAAGCACCAAACACGTTCGCCTTAGAGCATGTAAAGGGAAATTTCATTGATATTTTCATTTTTTATATATAATATAATAATATAATTTGTATGTTTTAGGAATTATTTGATTCATCACATGATTTTTTCGAGTAAGTGAATTTGATAATATTACAATTTTTTTAAATAATCTATCGAATCAAATTATAATTCAAATTTTTGCTTAAAGAAACTTAAAAATTTAAAATATTTCCAATAACGATTATAAAAATACGATTGTTTTTTTTATGTTTCGTTTTTGAATTTATTCGCATAATATATTAATAACACATGAGTACATAATTGAGATTTTTATATATCGTATATTAATTAGTTTTTTTTATGTTTCAGGAATTCTTCAATTTATAACACAGTTATAAGTAAGTCAATTTAATATTATTACAATTTTTTTAAATTATCTATCAATTCAAATTGTAATTCAAAACCTTACTTTATTTGAAAAATACAATTTTCGAGCTATATAGATATTATATATCATCATCACATGTGAAATTTATTCTTATAATAAGGGTTATCCAATACTTTCCCTTATCGCATATATTAAAGAGAACCTTTATAAATCTGAATACTGAAAATATCTTTTCAACAAATATTATAAGGTCTTATCCAACATTTTACTATATTATAATACAGTAAACCCCCATTTAACCTCAAAATAGATTCCAATTATAAGGGAGGGGGACATAATGATCAATAAATGAGACATTTTGATTTTAAATTTTTTTCTGGAAATTTTTACGTTTTGACTGTTTCAAATACGTTTGAAATAAATTTGAAAATTTTACGTTATCGGGGGATTTACTGTATTCTACATATCACATAACTTCATAGATTAATTAGAATCAATACAACAAAACCTCGTTTTTATGTTTATGAAACAACCGTTAAAAATACATTATTAGAAGGAAAGCATAGATTGAATTCGATAGGACTAAAAGTTGGACGAAAAAATGTGAATTGCGGTTACAAATAATCAAGGTTTCACTGTATATTAAACAATTTCAATATATATCACACTTTTTCATCGAATCAGAGCACCTCGTCCACTAATAAAGTCGTCACGGGCAAAATCAACTTTTTACTTCGCAGTTAAACTTGATTCACGATATTGCGCCAGTATCGCAGAATTAGTGCCGCAAAAGTGAGGAAAACTTTTGCGTTCGTCCCCCATAACGTCCGCTAGATTTAGAATTTTTTTTTCCCACGAGAACTTCCCGAAAGAAAGCTCTCTTTCGCCATTTTTTTTTCCGGTATGAAAATCGGTTTTCCTCGTGTCATTTTCACGCGACATTGCGTTCCATTTGACTCGTCGTGCGGACGAAACCGAAGCTGTCCGATTCTTTCGATCGATTTTCCGGGTTTTAATTCGATTTCGGATAAGGAAAAGTGCGGTTTTTCGCGTCCGATATGTTTACGGAGGTATGGGCCGTCTGCTAAGAAGACCTTCACCTATCGAAAAGTTAATGGGGATCGTATAAGCGAGTTCGTACATGTGTATAAGTTGAGTGTTTAAGACTTATTTATTGCTCGATGATGGCACAGAAAGCGAAAGGCTGTTTACGAGCGAGTTTTTCTTTATGTTTTCCACATTTTATTCGGTAACGTTTCGTTTTGGGCTTCGTTTTGGTGAAGGTTTTTTTTTCAGTGTTCTCGTATTGTGTTCGTATCGTATAACCTGAAATTCTATTTGTTATTATAATATTATTTTAAATGTTAATTGAATCAAATTTTATATTAGTTTAATGATTTTTCTATTTTTCTTTTTCATACTGGAAATTAGTAAAATATTTTATTTCGCCATATTTAATTTGAATTTCAACCTTTTACGAACGATGACACTATCAAACCATTTTTTATTAAAAGTTACATGAATAGTGCAGTATAAAATTTTGAAAAAAGCTAAAAAGAAAAACGGAAATTCGCCGAGACACTATTCCAGAGATGTTCAAACTATAAGCACTAAATATTTTGTAGATTATTCGAATATTTTCCGCATAAAAATTCATGCTTTATTAAAAAATATTTTCAAACCAATTCATTAGGACACTTTGTATTTTATTATAGTTTTCAATACATTTCGATTTATATTTTATCGAATTTATTTTATGTCATGGATCTTTATTATGGTAACAAAGTTATCTAAACGTTATCACAGACAGAAACTCAGATACACAGAAATTAGCGAATATAATTTGTATATAAAATATATGCTATATTCGACAACAGTTTAGTCTTTTCAGACCTAACTTTTTTAACAATTGCTTAATTTAAGCTATATGTAAAAAAGTTTATATATGCACATGATTAGATTTTGAACTAAAACTTTTCACTAAAATAGTTTTAAAATACCTTTCCTTTATAAATTTAAATACCGTTTTTTAAGAGCCCGAAATATTATAATATTGATATATCGAGCATTACTATGGCAACAGTTTTCTTTGAGCGTTACCATGGTAACAGGTTGTCTAAGTGTTATTGTAGACAGACAGACCAATAGATAATAGATAGATAGACAGACAGACGGTCAGACGGTCAGACAGATGGGCAGTCATACATATAGACAGTCAGATAGATAGATAGATAGATAGACGGACAGTCAGATATACGAACAGACAGATAGACATACAGACACACAGAGACATAGATAGACAGACATAAGGAGAGATAGACATGCGGAAATCAACGATCATAATTTATATATAGAGATATATTGAATTCGACCACGGTTTAGCTTTTTCAAACTGTTTTTTTTTTATCACTTAAGTTAACCTATAGACACGATACAATTCCAAAATATTTACTAGAATCCCCTATATATAATCACGGATATGTGTGTGTCCGTCTGTTCGTCTGTCTGTCTGTTCGATGACGCTCGCGACTTTAAAACGACGCGTCGATACGATTATTTTTTTGCGTCTGTAAAATTTTTATCCTAATAAAAATAGTCTTTATGTGTATGCAATTAACGTCTTTAATATCATGCTTATAAAAACGTCTCAATCGACTTATGCAATACGTCGATTATTACGCAGTGGAAAAAAATATTCGAATCCCCTATACATGCGTATATGTCACAAACAAATAACAAATGAATTATTTTGATTTTATTAATTAAATACGAAATATTCAAATCGGATATCAATTTTAAAATCAACACATCATATCTAGATTTTATTAACATCGGGCCTATATACTAGTAGTTTTATATTAAAAAAATCAATTTTCTTTTAAATAAAAACATCAAAATTTCTATATAATTAAAAAAAAATGTTTCCCACATAAAAAATCAAAATTCACACCCCCGAAAGATTAACAACCCCTGCCCCCGGCCGCGACACAACACAACAACACAAACATGCCGGCGCAACGGAACAGTTAAAAACGAATGGGTTCTCGCGCAGCGCCAAACTGCTGCAGACGCGGCTGCACAGCAGTTAAGCTGCAGCGAAAATAGTTTTTATGGCGCAACGTCGCCGATTACGACCCGAAATGCAATACGGACGAGGATGACCGGCCCCGCGGGCGGCCGGCCGCCCCCCCGGAGCCGGCCCTGTTCTTTCGGGTCGCAGTCGTTAATTCCGGGGGCTACATTGTATCGGGGGGGGTGTTGTTTCGCGGTTGATCGGTGTATTGGGTTTGTTGGTTTGTGGTTTATTTTTTTTTTTTAATATATGTCATACTAGTATATAGGCTCGATGTTAATAACATCGGCTGTGGATTTATTAAGAAACGGAAATCGATAAAATGTGAAAACCCGAAATGTGTACCGGATTTGATTATTCGATATTTAATTAATAAAATCAAAATAGTTCATTTGTTATTGTCACAAGACGTCATATAGGCAAAGCCAGTAGTCAGTAGGTAAAAAGCATATCATATAATAAACGTTAAGTGTATATGCATAAAGACCATATTCGCGAAAAAGTCGCGATCGTCATTCGAACGAACGAATACACGAACAGCGAACGAATGAACACACAGAAACCCGTAATTATATATAGGGGATTGTTATCATAGTAAAACATAAAAAAATCACTTAAAAAAGTAGTATATATCATTCGGTTAAATATTAACAGTTGCCATACATTGTGTTGCGTCAAATTTTCGTGACTTCGTCTTTTCTATGTTCTATCGTGATTTCCGACATTATTTTTAGTAGATCGAATAACCGATATAGTAAACGTTTACGAGTTAATATGGATTATTCGTTGGCTAGGTGCTAAATAAGTAACTATAAAACCAGCTACTAAACTAATTCTATAGACGTTCAAAAAGAGCATTAGTATATTAAAAATATTATTACATAGTAACATGGCGAACGCATTATTTTACCATGAACATAAAATGAAAGAAATTTCCATTTTATCTACGCACTTAAACGTAATAAATAATATTGAAATGTATTCCACAATGTACGAGTATGGAATTTTTCATAGGCCGGCATATAGTAGAATACCTATAATAATATTGTAATATGTAGCACATATAAATAAACGATAGCATTGATAATACTTAATTAAAATAAATTACAGAGACACGAATTCGTTTATTCGTTTTTCATTATAAATAAAACTGTCAAAAAGGCTGAAAATCGACCACACGATATAAATAATGTATGCGATAAACCGAATATGCAAACGTATTTATTTACGCGATCCCTGATACGAACATTGTCAAACAATAAAATTATCGAATTCATATAATTTTGATAGAACGAAATTTTTTGCCAAACAAACGTCAAGCTTCGCAATGAGTGGTCTCGCTGGGTAAACCAATTTACGTGTACGCAGGAAAATAACCATATCTTTTTCAATTTTCGGTACGAAACTCGAAGGAAAAACCTAATTTCAAAGCTATCGCATTCCTCAGACGAGACATTCTCATTTAATATCGGTTTCAATTTGAAAACAAACATGAATGAGAAAAAAAAATCGCGACCCATATAATTGTTGTTACTTTGGGAGTACGTCTTGCTCAACTGCCCTATTTGGTGAACTTAAACAATTCAACTTTTCAATTATCTTCGCATCTGTTTCGTCTTTGTTTCATGCTCTGCACACGATTTATTCCGCGTTAGAATATAAAAAGTAAGAGATTCGCAAAAAAAATACGACGGAAATGAGTATTTTCGCGAATTTTTTCCAACATCTCTCATTTTATTTTGTAACGAAAGAATATCATTATTTTCGAGCGGCCGGTCCGTTCTTTTTACATTTACAAGTTAGATTTCGCGAATTTAGAATTAATTTCGAAGATTTGTGGAATGTGATCGTTTTTATTGTGGAAATTTCAAATTACTTATCCCGGGGTGCGGTGGGCGAATTGAAAAATGTTAGGCAATCAAGGTCTTGTATGTAACTTTTGTTCTTCGCACGCGGAATGTGCGGGTGTGTGTACAAAGAAGATAAGGCAAAAACAAACAACATATATTTTTTAACTCGAATCGTGTTCTTTTGAAGAAAGTTTTTAACAGTTTGGCGAAAGTTTGAGTGGCAATTTGCGCAGCTAGAAAATTTTTATTGAGTAAACAATTCCAAAGACAGATGAGACATTGTATAAATAAATGAATACTGCACGACAAAAAAGTACAAAGGAAAATGAGAGAATTATGCCCAAACCTTGGTTTGAGCCCGACATAACGCATTTTGAAATAAAACACTAATGTTCCAACATTGTTAAAACAAGAAATTTGTTCAATGTACTATAATGACACGTGTTTTGGAAAAAATAAAGAATTGAAAAAAAAATTTCGATATACACGAATAGTAATCGATTCTTTATAAAGTCTCCACACTGAAAAAACCATTTCACTCCATTTCGATATAAACCACCACGTCTTGGTTGTAAACAAAGGTGAAAATTCTTTTCTCTCGATGCGTTTATCGAGAATCCTTTTTGAATTTTTCAACAGTTCGCAAGGGTTCGGCATTTCATTTTTTGCTGAGCTTTTCTTTTCCGAACATACATCAACCGAGACACGCACATAATTTACGAAACACATTGAAAAATCCCCGTCGCAACACGAGAGAGAAGTGGAAAAACTGATATCATTCTATTGAAGATTATATCCCGGGAGACGCGTAAACCGTAAACATTTTTATTGCCGAGAGACCGGCTTATCTGAATCTCGGTTTCTACCCGCAATTTTTCGCGTATTATAACAATTTTTCTTACCTTTTATAAGGCTTTTGTTCTTTGCTGCCGGTAAAAATTCTTCTTGCACGTCATATAAAAAATGTTACCTTTAATGCATGGAGTTGATTTTTTTTTAAACTGTCAATGAATGTATGTATTATATATTAATTCAAATGCTTATCTTTACGTTAACTAAAATTGAATTTGCAATAATTTTCAATAACAATATTTTAATATAAAAATATTTTATTTTCACGTTCTAGTGAAAAATTGAAATGTTTCATTGTGCAACTGCACAAAAATGAAAACTATCATAATAAGAAAACAAACAAATAAATTCGAAAATCGGTCAAATAAATAGTTTACGAGTTATTGGATAATGGCTAAACTTAAATCGTTCGCAGAAAGTGCAATGTATGCCAGGCAAACTGTTATGCCGGTAGTATCCACGAGTCGACGACAATTCACAAAACTGCAGAATCAAACTCTAATCAATTTAAGTCCAATTCGAAGTATTCTGCTGAATTGATTTTAATACGAAATTTAGTGGAACGGAATTAATTACGATCGATTTGGCTCAGAACCTCTTTGGGGATTCATACGGATATAAATTTGAATATTCTCAAGCTATTATTGAAAACTTTTGACCCGAATACATCGCGGATGTTTTACGATCCCACCTGATATTTGTTTTGGCTTCTTGGAAATTAATTTAGAGTTCTAATAAAATTTTGTCCTCAATTTATATTTCAGATACAACTAATAATTCATCCGAGTCGAGTATCTAATAGGTTTTGCATATTATCCCTTGGGGTAAATAGGATTTATTATTTGAACCAAAGTTAGTATCGGAAACAACCGATTTATTTATTTTGCGACTAAGAGATGCCTCAGAACACAATAAAACAAAGTTAGAGTAACATTAAGTCAAGCATAAACTACTCAATAGTATTACAAACAAAACGATAATATTCAAGTTTTAATAAATATCCCAAATAAACTTTCAATTTCAAGTTATCGAATGTATGTTCCTAAACAGCAGACTACGCCTCAGAGTTCGTTTATTTGTAACGAGTCTGATGATAGCTTTATATATGAAACAATGAAACGTTTGTGGAAATATTGCCTTTGCAATAAACAAAAAATATTATTACCTTTGTTTAAGATTGCTCGTTTCACTCATCGGCGTAGAAAAAATATGATTTTTCTCTTGTGGAATTTTTCGTCTTTCTATATAATAATATTTTCAACGAACACAGAAACCTCCAAGAGATAAAAAAAACCCCAGGAAATTAAAGGAAAAACGACATCGTTACCACTAATAACTGACACTGAAAACCAGCATTTTATTCTTACGATAAAATATTAAATTAAATTTATTCAAAACGGAAGAAAAAGAATTGTGAAAATCGCTCCATTTTTTTATTTTTTGTAAAACTTAATTATTATTATTTATTGTTTAAACGAAATAACCTTCTACGTTTTAATTAAAGAGAAGCTTAAAAAATTTCAAGAATGACTCGAAATTAATCAAATGAATTAAGTTTGTCTTCAAAAAAATTTACCATATTTCAAATGCTCCGGGAAGATTCATTTAAATTTTAATATGATAGCGCATTTGGGCTAGCATAGTGAGTCTGAACCCGCTAGGCTCAGCTTTTTAGGACTCGCTTTGTGGGGCCCTTCAGGCCCACCCTCCCGATCCTGCCTCCTCAACTACACCCACTAATATTGAGTTGTAGAAATAAATACCGAAATAATCTTCTCGTGTTGGAATATTAAGATAAACTGATGCAAGGATCATATAATAGCACAAACCACTATAATACAATAATAAATAATAAGATAAATCAATATTTCATGATAAAAAATGTGAATTAACGATGGCTGTGATCAATCGTATTTTTAATGGATTGATTTTTTATAAATATGAATTCGTATTCCGAAAAAACAAATATAAAAAAAATCAATAAAATTTGAGAATCGCACCATTTTACTAACGAAAATCTTATGCATTCGTGATAACTTCAACTACATTGATGCGATCGATAATTTTTGGAAGTTTATCAAAAAATGAACACCCCAGAGCCTTTAGCTATTTTTCTATTAAGGATAAAGTTTAATTTAAAAAAAAAAACATCTCAGACAGACAGACAGATATAATAGATAAACTTTTGGTTTTATAATATTATAGATAGATAGATAAACTACGCATTTTTTCCCGTAAAGCTAAATTTACTTTAATTTTTGTTATTATTCAAATTAATCAACCGGACCGTGAAATGAATAAATTTCCCTATAAACGATTGAATTGTTTTTCATAAAAACAAATTATAATATCCGGACTAACTTCACCGTAATCCTTTCCGTTAATTACTCACAACCAAACTAAAAAAATAGTTTTCAGAACAAATAAAAAACCATTTTCGCTACAACATAACACAATCAGAACAAAAAAAAATAAAAACATCAACTTTCACGCTCCAATCTCCCAATATCCATACTCCACAGTCGGAACGAATCAACAACGCAGCGGCGCGTAACCGTGCGTAATTATTTCCTCTCGTGCGACTCCCTCTCGGGTGCAAAAAGCGGGATTTTCACTATTCCCGGGACACTAGCTCCTGCAAAATTGGCTCGCTAACAAATCCCGCTAATTGCCTGTCGTTGACCGGCTACAAATCAGGGTTGACAACCGACGAAACCGACGACCCCGGAAACTTGGAGACTTCGATGCCGATGACAACTGTTTGAAATGGGGACGATTTGATATTTAAACTAATTGATTTGTGTTGAAAACTAGATGGGATCGATCATTGATTGATTGGATGTCGACGTGTGTGTAGATTTTAATGAAGTATTTCGAAATAGTCCAATGACTAGGTGAGGTGAAATGTTCCGGTAAATTTTGATTAATCAAAGCGTGTCAGAGGACATGATTCTATTGTGAACCGTTTGTTGACTTCGATATCTAATTTGTCTTAATTGATTCAATTACGTAAGTGTTAAATATTAAATGTCAAAGCTATATATTGGAATGTAGATAAGGTAATTGTCCTTAAAAACATAATTAATCGTTTTCATATTGATTTTATCTCATAAATTTTGTTTCATTCATTGAATTTTCGAATTAGATTCAATGAATTATATTTATTAAATAAATTGCCTTTTATATTATATTATATCACGATATGTAAAACGTTTAGAAGACTTTTTACAAAATCGCAGAAATTTAAAAAAGTTCATAAAAAAGATCAAATAAAAAGTATTCACGGCATCGTTGTAAGTTTTATAGAAGCGCTTGATTTGCTTAATCAAAATTTTACAGTGGGAAAACTTTTTTCGACAGATAATCAATGAATCGTGCAAAATTAGTAGAAACATTTTTTTACCTCAACCGAAGTTTTATTTTTTCACATTTGTATATTTTAATAAAATATCTGTTCTCAGAAATACATTTCAAAAGACACCGCACATTATCCACATACACATTCATCATATAAAATCCGGCACACAAAATAATAACCATATTCACACGAACATAACTTATTCAACTTCGAACTCGCCACACAATCGAACCCACACAAAAGTTAATCACGATATCCCATGCATCGAACTCCCCCGAATATGAAAATCGATACGAAGCCAGACTTCGCTTTGGCAGTTTTGTTTTTCGCACATAAATCTGTTGTAGCCGTAACGGGATTACAATATCGCCGGAATGCGATATAATTCTTCATAGCCGGGAGAACGTCTTGCCCACGCACTCGCAAAGGCATAATTATATTTGGCCCGAGTCCCGAAATGCGAACTTACAAGGTTGTCCGATATCGCATTATAGAGTACATGTGTAATTTTGATGTCTGGGCCAGGGATGGTGAATTTGTGGTTTTGGATGGTATGCGTTTCTGATATTGGGAATTGTGCAATGGGAGTAATTGGATGTGCTTAGTAATTTTTCATTTTTTATTCGGTCAACTTACTGAAAAAATATGTTTGATTTTTAAAAATCATATTGTTTTACTTCTGAATGATTTTATGGATTGTTGTCTTATTATTTTTTTTTAATTATACAACATTTACTCGTGGTTAAGATTCTTCTGATAACATCAAAAGTTCGGATATTTTTTCATACCAATAGAGTTTACTTCGTGACAAAGGTAGAGTAACTTTCAAGGAGTTTGAGTACACACAAAAAATACTTTTATGTTTATGGTACACGAGTTTGCTTATTGATCACACCTGAATAGTAATTTATTTATTTATATAATATATATGCAAAAAAAATATAAATATACCACCATGGCATAATAGGTTTCCCCAAATCGCCATACTTGTGCATTAGAAAAATATACGATGTGCATTATTTCTGGTGTATTAAAACTCTCATATTGAGCATTATTTTATTTATATGAAAAATATGAAATGTGCAATAGAAGTACATCAAAATGATAGGTGGCAACGCCGCCAAAGTAAATTCAATCTCTATATTATTACTATCAACTATAATACATTTTAACAATTTGATCCATTTTTTTATCAATGTTGATTTTGTTCGAATTCAGTTTATTCGTTTTAAGGTACAGACATTTTTCATAATGAACACTTTTTAATGCTCGTGCAAAATGCATGCATTATTTTTTTATTACATGTTTAAATTGTTTTCCATCTATTAATTATCTAAATAAGTAAAAAATATTAAAAAGTAGATTAACCATTTCGCGAATTCAAAGGGAAAATATAAACATAATTTATTTACCGAATTTCTTCGTCTTTTGACAGAACAAAGATTACAAACAAGACTTAGTAGAAACAATGGATGTATACGGTGTTAAATATTCTGTAAGCAGGATGAGTACAGTAAGAAAAGCTTGAAAACACCTGAGCAAAAGCGTTAAAGAAAATGTCCGACAGTTCGTTACGAGCAACAAACGGAAAGTGGCTCGCGCGCGAAATTATGTAATTTTGCCGCAGCAATATTTAACCCGGTCCCGGAAAACGAGCGCGTTTGCCTTTCAGCTTTTTTCAATATGCTAACATAAAAACTAAAAATTGAAACCTTTTCTTTGGACTCGGAAAAACCGCGCGCGTATGGAAAGAAAACCATCCCGATGAGGATCTCGCATTAAATCCGAATTCAATTAAGAAGCGCAAATATAAGTTTGCGTCGTGCCCTTTCGACCGGTTCAATTTATGAGTGGAATTTAATTAGTCCTGCTAGGCTTTTGTGCGATGTAATCTTTCGTTTTTAGCTTATACGACGCGATTGTGTTTTCTCTGTTCTGCGAAGTTCGCTCGTTTTTTAAACCCTTGCGTATCGTGAATGGAATTCTTTCTATGCGCCCGCCTCGAAAGGTTTCAATTATTTATTTATATTGGATCTAAGCCTTTTCTGCTATTCCGTGCTGTTCTGACATGCAGAATAATCTATTCAAATTGTTAATTTATGAATCCGCATGTAAGAATGATTTTTTTTTTGTTTAAATTATATAAATAAAACGATCAATCTAGTGTTTATACGTGTATTTTTTTAAAACAAACTTTGATATGATTAAGAGTATTCTCGCCCATTTTACGACGTTGTTTTTTCGAGACGACGTCATATTTCCCAAAGGGCGATTTCGCAGAATGGACCGAAATTCGAAGCCGACCATCCTCCAAGCACTACAGGATTTATAAAGATAGAACGTTCAGTTTGGGATGATTGATTACGCCGAAACGAAAATACACATGGGGAATTAAGTACTCAGGCTGCCATTTTGCCGTTTCGCCAGTCGTTCCTTCACAGAAATTTGAACGCAATATAAACAGATGATAAAAGTTTGATCAACTAGCGATTTTACACGATGGAAAATCCAAATGGAGCTTCGGGAAAACGTATCCAATCGACCGCGAAGCTCACGGCAATTATTGGATCGATTACCTACTGGACACATAAAACGCGACATGAACGGAATGAAATAAAAAATACGGATTTACTCTATACTAGTTGTAAATGAGAGATTTTGTTGCAAAATACACAATATATGTAATAAAAACATTGATGAAATTTAATTGTTTGAAAATATTGGATTGTTTTTTTTTTTACTTTATCTCAAATTGAGAATTATTAATGAGATTTAAAGCCTCTTACTAGCAAGATAACAGGAAGATAAATTAAATATTTTTAAGCTTCTTAAAAGGTACAGATCGATTAAGAAAAAAAAGCGATGGAAGTACTTTAATTTTAGAAAAAAACTATTTTTATATTGTATAGTTGTTCATTATTATCAATAGGTGTTTATACGTCCTCCTTTTCTCCGAAAATGAATGCGCATACGTCTTTCCCTCATTGTTTCGTTGTCATCTTACGAGGAGTTTGGTTTGGTATTTGATAAATGATATATGATAATTGTGATTTGTTAATTATAAATTGTCGTAGGATGAATTGTCGTGACCGAATTGTCGTTTAGCCCGTTTTGGACAAGTTTTCGTTGGACGAGTTGTCGTGGCCGAATTGTCCATTGGTCCAATTTTCCGTTGGGCCGATTGTCACTTGAACAAGTTGCCGTTGGACGGATTGTATTTGGACCAATTGTCGTGCCATGGCTGTGGTTATGTAGAATACCAATTGTAAAAATTATGGTTGAAATCATAGTATGTCAAGAGTAAAATATCATTTTCATAATTTTTACTTTGATGTTTGACATGAATGTTTTATGGATCATCATTTTCCATTTCATTTTCCATTTTGTCGAGAATTTTGTTTCAACATTAAAATCATTTACCTAATCGATCTGACGCAAATTTAAAATGAAAAAAAAAATCGGTACTAAGAGTCAAAGATCTGAAGTTTGTTGAATTTAATTGCCTTAGTTACCACTTCATAGAATCATATCTATCCGTCAAAGTACTAAGTCTAAGAGTCAACGATCTATTGTTATGCTTTATGCTTTTGTTTTAATGAATTTAAATGAAAAAAATAATTTGCTTTAAAATTCATGTCCTGAGCAACGCCGGGTACAATTCGCTAGTAATATAAAATAGATCAAAAGGTAGAAGATAATTCTATAATAAAAGCTTTGTAGTACTAAAAACTATTCCTGTAGTAAGTACTAAAACTTAGGCCAAAGATACATTATCATAATTATCTACTAACTTCAACCACATGGTGCTCAACTTCGGTTACCAGTATATATGAATAGATTAAGTAATTAATTTTTGATTCAATAATTGAAACAAAAAATAATATGAGCCGTTTTTATTATAAAAATTACTGATGGATAGAAAGCTAATTTATGAAAATTACGAAAGAATATCAAATCTTAATTATTTTTTTTTTAAATTATAAATGAATGTATAATGTATTGCTAATATCGGATCTACACGCCTCGAATGTTCGTGTACTATTTGTATCGGTTTATGCTACGTGTCCCAGTTGGCAGTGGTACAACCGCGCAGTACCCGCCAATTAGTGATAAACGCTACCCCTAACTATTTACGTACTGTAATGTACGTAAGCGATCAGCCAAAAGCGCATTTTGCCATATTTTTTTCCGTATAGAATTCACCCATTTTATTTTCTTCAATGGGGAATCGCCGTTTATTCGATCGCTGTGTGTTTTAAATTTATGCGGTTTTTAAATGGTAGAATCAACTTTGGAGTATATGTGTTTGTTTGCTCGCAGAAAACAAACGCAAAAGCATTTAAATTTTTGCAAATATTTTAGAGTAGATTGTTTTTGCTTTTGAACTTTAAATATCGTCTTTATGCTAAATCAGAGTGAAAAATAAAACGAATGAAGTTTTACAAAAATATTTGGATTTGCTAATGCTCAAATTTTGAATTATTTTATCAATTTTATTGTGAGCTTCTATACAAGGAAACTATATCTACTGAATTTAATATTAAAAATACAAATTTTATTATGTACAAAAACGAAATTATAATAGATAATCGCCAAATAAAACACAACTAATAAAATCAATACCAAAATAATCCATTATATTAAAATCTCATCGAATAAATCCATATTTACACATCGAAATTCAAACCGAAATATGCAAATGAAGGCTTACGCTCCATGACGAGTTTCACCCACCTATCGCGAATTCGGCGATGATTTATATTGGGTTCGTTTGTGAAAAATCGATCCGATCCAGACGATTCGTACGCATAGTATTCAGTCGTATTCGAAGCTTCGGCGTTTTATTAAGCTTTCATTAAGATCCATTCATCTTGCCGGAGCGGGTTTGTTTCCACGCGCAATTTCCCTTCGGCTCGAACAAAAACCAGATTAATTTTCTTCATGTTTGACGGTGTGTAAAGCGCCAATAAAGCGCCCTTGATTGGCCTTTCATGGTGTGTTTACGCGTATGTGCGCGGGACAAAAACGTCTGATTCCGTCGGAAAGCAACGGTTTAACAAACAAATGTAACATCGTGTTTGTTTTCGTTCCAGGCACCATAACAACAGATGGCAACTTCGCCGAAACATCCACGCAAACGGCCAAAGAGGTCACGACAACAAAGGACCCCAAGGAGGCGGCCAGGGAAGCGGCCCTCGAACTTTCGAAGGAGATATTCAGGAACATCACCAAGCATCTCAGGGAGTCTATCGCTTCCAAGGACTTCTCGTTGTTCACCACCGCGAACGACAATCAGGAGGCGAAAGACGGTAAATATATGTGGATTCAGTTTTGTCAAATAATAAATAAATTTAACGAATGCGGATTGGAAATAACGAGGTAGTTGAAAAATCGAATTTCGATAAAAGACGCGACCGCAAAACGAAAACAATCGCATTATCCGGAGTCGATTGCGACGTTGGCCAAGCATTGCAAAACGTCGTCTTTCAGTGACGGGTTCGTTTTGTTTTTGTTTCTCTATTCGATAATAGGATCGATTTGTTTCATTGAATTTAACCGAACGCTTCATTGGAGTGCATGAGGTATGAAATTGATGGTAATAAAGAAATAATAACTCGTTTGAAAAGTACAGTTCTAAGCGCCTTATGATATTATTTTGTAATGTAATATTCTACGAATATGATCGGAAACATTTCAATATCTTTAGTTATATATTTAAGAAGATTGTTATAATTATAAATTAAGCTGTTTTATATATCCCCTATATATAATAGCGGATTTCTGTTTGTTCGTTCGGTCGTTCGTCTGTCTGTGTATGTCGATGACGCTCGTGACTTTAAAATGATCGACGATCGTTTTTTCGAATTAAAAACCAGAATTAAAAGCCAGACCGGG
>JAOXNN020000037.1:0-17785 GCA_028571205.2 Hydropsyche betteni | reverse complement strand
TAAAAACGTCAAAAAAAATTAAAATTGAAAAACCTTAGCCCCCCATAACGTGGAATCTATCTTGACGTTATAGGGGGGTTTATTGTATTGAAAATGAAACTGGTTTAGTAAATTATATTTTACTAGCGGTAGTACCCTTCGTTGCTCGGACTTAAATTTTAAATCAAATTATATTTTTAATTTAATTTTTGCGGGCCATCCCGTTTTGGTTTTTGAGAAGTATGATCACCCTATTTTAATGATTCTAAAAACCATCTTCATAAAAATACATATACATGCCCATTTTCATGCCGATCGGTCAAACGGTGTTGGATTGAAACGGTAACAAACAAACAAACAAACAAATTTATATATTATACAAAAATCCATTTTATATATGTCACAGTTCAAGTGTAAACTTTCGTTTGTTTATACCTATACTAGTTTGGATATACCCAAACTATGGATTTAAGTCTGAATGTCAACTGTCAAATTTTACCAACATATAATTGTGTCTAAACTAAGAACATAACATAAGCATCATGCTTGGGTTAGGTTGGGTTATTTTTGGTTAGCGTTTTAGCTTGAGTTGTGAAAACGTGTTCAAAACAAACTCTCGAAGTTCAAATTGACAACGGGTAGATACTACGTGTATTTCTCGATCATTAGTTGAGATACCAATTTCCGCCTTATTGATATTTAGCATAAGACCGTTATCTGAGCGCAAACAATTAAAATTGTCATACCACCCGAACAATTGTACTAGAGAATTTAGAAAATGAATAAACAGACTAGTCTGTTCGTGCACAAACGAAGTCGATACTCAAACTGTAACATATATGTATAAAATATAAAATAATTAGTAACTTTAATGTCAATTTTATTTTTAATCATTAGATGACCCCAATTTCAATAATTCTATTAGGAAACACCAATCAAATCCCATTTCTTCGTCAATAAGATAAAACCCAATCCCATTCACAAACACTCTCAATTTTCGCACACATCCCACATACAAAAACCGGACGACAACCACTCTCTCCCATCGACCCGACCGCTCCAACAGCCTATTAGCAAAGCCTCAACACATCATCAACACCGACAACATTTAGCGACCCCACCTCGAAGAATCGCCATTCTAAACCTCGAAAACAGACCCGAGACCAACAACAACCGAGTCATCATCGTTCACGAACCGAACGAACGACTTTGGAAGATCACGGCCCGCGGGTGCAACGCCGAGGACTTCGCAACGTTCGATTCGTGGCCAGAGGTTCAGGGACAGGCCTGAGACCACGTGCCTTAACAGCCTGCGCAAGGGCATAGCGGAAACGGTGATGCAAGTGCTTCTATGCGTGAAAAGGTGATATGTGGCCGATGCTGCCACTCGGTGTCAGAGGTGTTAAATGGGCGATTGTTTTATTTTTTGAGTGGTTTGTGTTTTTGAAGGTGAATTTTGTTTTTGTTTTGATGTCTTCTTTTGTAATACTAGCGATAGCACCCGGCGTTGCTCGGGACTCGGCGTTGCTCGGGACTCGGCGTTTCTCGGGACTCGGCGTTGCTCGGGACTCGGCGTTGCTCGGGACTCGGCGTTGCTCGGGACTCGGCGTTGCTCGGGACTCGGCGTTGTTCGGGACTCGGCGTTGCTCGGGACTCGGCGTTGCTTGGGACTCGGCATTTTAAACCAAATTATTTTTTATATGGTGATCGGTCGAACGATATAGGGGGGGGGGGACAACATTTTTTTGTGAACCATCCCGTTTTGGGTTCCGGGAAATATGATCATCTTATTTTAATGATGCTAAAAACCTTCTTCACAAAAAAAAATATATACATGCCAATTTTTATGGCGATTGGTCAAACGGTGTAGGAGTAAAATGGCATCAAATGTATAAAAAACTAAAAAAATTTTTACTATACATTTTTTAAAATAATTTTTATTAAGATTTTAAGAATAAAAAATAATTTTGAAAAAAAAAATCAAAAATTCATCGAGTTATGATGTGTCGTGGAACCAAAAATAGGAATGTCATGGTTGTCATGATTCCATATCGTGTAGTGTTTTGAAACAAAAAAAATCTTAGTAAAAACATCGCTATTGTCAGGACCATAGAAAAAAAAAAAATTTTTTTTTCGCAAAATGGCATCGATTTGAAAAAAATAATTTTCCAATATTTTGAGTAAATTGGTTAATTAGAACATAAGATATCATTCCAATCAGATTGAAAATAGTAGTTTCGAGAAAATCGCGTTTAAAGTTTCGGGCAGCGTAACTGATTCATACATTGAGTTTTCACGAAAACAGCTGTAACTCTTAAAATAATCCTAATTTAAAAAAAATCCTTTTAAGCACATATTTTTAAAGGTTTGGACTTTAGAAATATCAAAGAAAAAAAAACGATTTTTTCAAATTTCTAGACCAGAATACCCCCTTTAGTAAGGTTTCTAACCTAACATAACCTTATCTCTTTTATAATAAAAACTGATTTTGCCTGTGAGCTTATAAAAATGTTAGTATAAAACGTTAACGCTAAAAAGTTAATATTTAGGATATTATTTCTCAATTTTAATCGAACTGGTTTATAATTTCAAATCTATTTACAATCAATCAATAATTATATTAACGATAACATCGTTTCATCGTTACATCACTTAACCACCTCTGGTTCCAAGAGCAAGAGTTGCCAAACTCGTGCCACTTTCTTAAGTTCACGCGGACCAATGCCAAACGAGCGGCCGGCCAGTATTTTTCTATTGCACATTATACCGACGCATGTGTGTATGTGCACTGGTGTGTTTCTCAACATTTTTTCCCGATTGATCGATATGTCGGCGGATGCACGGTTTGGCAATCGCTTGTATATGTTTGTATCGGATCAGTACGACCGTTATGTTGGGTTTCGTGTCCGTATGCGTATGGGACAAAATTATCCGAAGGTTGTATGTTGCATTTGAATTTTGAATAAATGTCAATTTATTTTGTAAAGTTTTTACAATTCGAATTGAAAATTTTACGTTTCTAATTCAACGTTTTGCATTTAAAATTCATAGTAATGAATTTCATTGATTACTATGACGACGGTCTCAATGATGTTATACTTTGATATAGCTGCATTTTATGTGTAAAAATTGTATTATTCAAAGTTCAAAGTGTATTAAGTCTCAAAGTGAATTAGTATGCGAATATATGCATAATTCAATAAAAAATTCCGTTGAATCATAAAAATACGCACGGGGTACAGTAATATTGATCGATTATGAATCTGTTCATGTTATGGATATTGAGTAATACTTTAAACATATGTTGTTATTATATTGATAATATCGATCGAACAAATATGCGTTGTTGCATCATGTGACGAGTTATATCGCGTTTTACCTTCATCGTTGACTTTTAACTGTTCGGGGATTTCCTCCCATTGTTCTGCATCGCTCCTTTGATATGTTTTACATATATTCTCGTTTTAAAAATCTTCTTCTCTGAACTCCCACACCCACATTTTTTTCGAGAGGTTCGACCAGTTTTCGTTTCGCGACCGGAACGAAGATTTGGTCGTAGCTTGATTGACCGCTTGGATTGTGAAAATTGTCAAAATCTTCGCGAAAATTTGATGATTGGTAAGATCACGACTTAAGAGTATCGTTTGTCGAAATTTGTTCACAATTTCTATCGACACAATCGAATTACGTACTTGCGTACGGACGAGACATACAAAGTGGAAATTACTCGGCAATTTATTTACCGCACGATACTCAATTGGACTTCCTGAAATATACAAAATGAAAAAATCAAATGTGCACTAAATTTTTATCACCTGATTATAAATAAATTAGAATATTTGACCTTTTCGATGACATTTTCTTATAAAATCCAATGCATCATATTGTTAATGTCTATTGGTCAATTAAATTAATTAGAGATAAGATTGTTTTGATTATAAAGACGATTTTACGACTAGGTATAAATACAATGTAATTCGATTAGTAATGCAATATGGTTGTAAATCGCAATAGAGATTATCATATTTTGTATTTTTCGAGACGTTTCCTTCATATTCGTTCGTATGTGATAAATGGTTTTGAAAAGTAAATCAATTTAACACTTGTGATTCAATCATTCTAATAACAATGAAATGGTACAAGGTGTATCCGTAATGAAACTGAATTTCAATTCGTTGTGACAAAGAAAAATATTAAAAAATGCTTTTTTGAAAGCGTTTAATGTGTGATAATTATGGAATCATTTCAATAATAAAACAATTCGTTTTGAAATGTATAAATATGTTGTTAATGGGAATAATGAAAAATTTCTTTTCTAGTGACGCACGTTATAAGGAAAACCAATAATAATAATAAAAAAAATATTAATAAAATATTATGTAATAAATTGTATAGGTCATTATTATTTTAATTTATATTATATTTTTGCATAGAATGAAAGGGCTGATAATTGAAATATCAAAAGATTTAATTTCATCATTATATTTTTGATTTATATACAACATAAAAATAATATAAAGAAATGATTATTGAAAATAAGTTTTAAATAATGCATTAATTATAATTTGTATAGCATGATTTGCACTTTTATAGAAAATTACAAGTCAAAGGATATTGTTGACATATAATGTTGTTCATAATAAATTACTAATGAATAAAATATATCAAAAACAAAAATAGAATATGAACATAAAAATTATGGCATTGAAAATTTTCACACTCAAGCCAATTATTTATTGGGACACAGCAAAAATCACTTCACAAATCCCCACAAAACATCAACACTATCACATAAAAGCCATAAAAAAGTTGGGATCGCAAATTAAATTTTCACTTTCAAGGCCCACTTTTTAGCACGCAATCCACATTTACGAGGGCGTCAAAATTCGCAATTCATCAATTGCAGACAGAACATGTGTGATTTCATTACGCAGAGAGGTGCGACTATTTTTAACGATGTATCGAAATAATAAAAATATCCGAAAGTCGGTTGGAAAAAAATAGAACGAGGAAAACCAGTGTCGGTCAAACGCTCAAAATTCCTACAATTATCCTATGGTTATTGCTCTTGCTTACCACACATACAATGCCCGAAATTTGTTTCGTGATACACATATGAAACTCGTCAGAAGGTTGTGAAGGCCGACGACTCTATTGGATGTCGTTTGTTTTGGTTTTGAATCAAAAATTTTGTGTTTCATAAGAATGTTTGAAAAAAAAGCGAGGAAATATGTGAGCGGGTTGTAGGAAGTTGCGGTGGTTGCGTTAAGAGGAAAGTTGTTGTTAAAAAAGCACCGGAGAGTTTTGAATCGAGATTGGAAAATTATTTGTTGTATGAATTATATTTTTTTATTCGAATCGAGATTGTGGTATTTTGAATAAAAAAATTGGAAATTCGACGAGTTTGTATATATATATTTATTAAAAGAAAATGTGCATATTTAAACTTTTAAAATATTATATGATGAACTGTTATTTTTCAGATTTTGTGATAATAATTGTATGCAATAATATAATATTATATAGTTTCCACATTATTAGATAAAACTTGAAAATTTCTTGTGACAAGTATACTCGTAGTTCAAGTACATAGTAATATTATTATATTATATACATACAGCATTAACAATTTGTGTATATTTATTCATAAATTTTACGAATGTATAAAATTTTATCAGCTGTGATGAAATTCGCAATTATTTATTTTAATAATACACCTATATTCATCATCAATATCATTTAACATCAATACACCTATTTTCATAGAAAATTTCAGATACAACACCGAAAGTGTTACTTCCTCGACAAACAAACACAAAAGTTTATTCGTGATTTGAAGATTTTAAAAATCGCACGATGTCCAATATTTAATGTTCAATAACAAATTTCATTGAATGCAACAATATGGTTGATATTGAAGCGAATTTTCAGCAGAATTTTATTTTCATCAACTACCTTGAACTCAAATTCGCACTCTTTCGGTTTCAGTCTTTTACCTTAATCTTTTTTCGCACCTTCGAAAAATTCAACACGCAAATGAATATACTCACAAAGATATTATTTAATTCTGTAAGTTTAAAAAACTAATTAAATTAAACGACACCTTTTTCCAATATTACAAAATTTGTAGTTTCACCTTTTATCTTTCGTTTGGCACTTGAATTTGATTGCGTGCCGAAAAGGAAAAATAAGATTATTTCGAACACGTTTGAATATTCGATATATGTATTTCCTATTTGTATTATATAAAATTTATGTTTTTGCTTTAAAACAAGGACTATTGTGAGAATATGTTGATATATTAATTTTATTCTTACGCACATGCGATACGAGTGATTATATATTATATGAGCAATGCACATGTAAATTTGCATACGTGGGTTAAGTATTATGCATTGCATATTCAATAACAATCGATTGGTTATTAATTTCAAAATAAATGATGGCACGTGATCTGAAACATCTTAAGAAACGCATGCATTCGGAATCGAATAATTTATAGATTTCTTCATAACAAATCACGACCATTCGATATTTTAGGGCTAGTTTCGAAATCGGACATTCACCTTCAGGTCCCGACAGATTTAAGAGGTTGTGCTTTTCTATCAAATCAGAAATAAAACACATTTATTCAAATGGAAGGAGGATTGCGCAAAAGTTGTCGATAAGTCCACGTGTCGGGCCACCTGACAAACGGCATTTTTGCTGTTCTCCAAGGAACTTAAAAAGTCTCGGTTATTATTACAAAACGTTCCATTTAGGTATTTTTATCCTTGAAATTTTTCGACATGTGTTTTGTAACTATGTTACTCCACCACCCACTGCTATTCTCACAATTTTTCATCATTTTACGTATAAAAATAATTAAGGTTCTGTCCTTTAGGCCGTAAACTAAATCTTGCGAATGTTGCGAGCTTTGTTTAAAAGCTTTCATTGATGATGTTACGTGTCGATGACTTGTAATTTATGTACATACGTTTCGTACTCGCAATAATGACATAAAAAAATAACGATTTCATTTAATCGTTTTGAACTAGAACTATACGAGGTTGCGTAAGTCGTTCAACTATTCAATTTCACTAATAGATGTATAATAAAATAATTTGCATGGTAATTTTTTTATTAATATTTTTTACGTGACGAACAGGGCCGGAGCTAGTTAAAGACAACTTAGGGAGCCAGTCAAAGCACCGAAATTTGTATGATATATCAAAAATATATTTTATTTAAATAATTTTTGAAAAATATTTCGAACAATAATAATAAAAAAATAGACATCGACTTTATGCCATTTATTAAAACAAGATTGAAAAAGAATATGGCATTTAATAATAGAAAAATGTAAATCACGATGTCATGAAAAAGACTACATGATTATGTAAGTGAAGAACACAATATTACTAATATAATTGCAGTACTAGTACAAATAGTTTTTTTTTTCAAATTGAAAATATGCGACGTGTGGATGCTCGTGGCTATAAAATTATGCGACGCTGAAATGATTAAAACTGTTTTTTTTTTTTTTCCAATATAGATTTTTTTTAAACTAAAGGGGGGGGTGTACAACTATGGTTTTTTCCTAGGGAAAAAACCCATCGTTGAATTCATAGGGCATTTTTTCCTCTAGCCCCGGTACTGGTGACCAATATAAGTTAAAAGTTAATAATTTATTATTTCTTTAATTTCGAAACTATTTCTTAATTACCGAATGCTATAATTAATAAAGGTGTGTCTATTTTCTTTAAATGTATGAAGCAATCAAATTATTAAATAACAAACTGAATGAAAATTCTAATTTAAATAATATATGATTTCATATAAAAAAGAGTAATTGTTATTTTGAAATATCTTTATATTGAGTTATTAATTTTATAATATGAAATATCAATTGCAATTTTCGATCCCATAGTATGGTTCAAAAACCTCTGCAAGAACATATTTAAATCATTTTTTATCAATATGTACCTTTGACGAATGAATGTGCACGATTTTGAATAGGAATCATTTTTTTCGATTTACACTGTTCCTTCGATAATAACCGGTCAAATCAGACTTATCCAATAGCAATGTACATCCTTTTGACTTATAAAAACGTTAGCACAAAATTATTTTGCATGATTTGAAAATTGATCGAAAGATTTCGAAATTAATTTTAGTACGCTTAAATGACTGAAAGCAAATGACGCCCAATGTGTAGATTTCTTTCATGCTCTAAAAATCAAACTGCACCAATTAAGCTTAAGCAGTGATTAATTAGGATGTAGAATTTCACAATTGTGCCAATAAAATAAAATAAATAGTGTCCAATTTGGAAAAAAAACGGCAACGGATGGTCCTCGAATTCGGACGCGTTTCATAACACATTTTCAACACATCCAAGTAAAAACCTAATATAATATTATAAAAAGGTCCACGATGAATAGGGCCCCACGACGTGAATTTATGGCCGATTTTTTCGAAAAATCGACTTGTTTTTCGGCGGCCGTGAACGAAAATACCAAATGTCAAACACCGAGCTCGTATCAAATTTGGGTTTTTGTTGAAAATCGTCAAGAACTGGTTGTCCGGGTGTCATTTGCTTCTTTCGGTACGAACGACCTGACCCCCAGGCTGCCGGCTGAGGGAAGTTAGTCATCATTATTATTCATGTTTGCTTAATGATTACGATGTGATGAATGCATCGAGAAAAAATATAATAATTGATTTTCAATGAAGTTTTTTCGAGAATTATTTTGCATGAAATTAGCTTCGACGTTTGTAAAAAAAAAAACGCACTGAAAGCGTAAAAATTGAATGTAATCGTGTGATAATTTGAGGTGGAGATTCATGTAATAAATTTATGTTAAATATTATTATTTTCGCTTTGAACATGTGGTAAAAGTCGAAGGAATCTGTTGAAATGTCAAATTTTACAACCAAAGGTCCATTATGTAACGATATATACCCGGATCCACGTAGGACTTAAACAAGTTTATTTAATGAAAGTCAAACGATTTTATCTAAAATCACACGTGTGAAAATCTCAAAATTACCTCATTCTTATGACAAGTATTCATGTATATGAAAAAGTCGGTATAAAAACTAAAAACCCTATGGTCTTAATATTATTGTCACGGAATTTCATTCTAAAAATAATTATATGCTTACCCATTCTTCTTAAATTTACCGATTCGAAACCAGAAAATTGTTTAAAAAAAAAAGAAATATTTATAATTAACGTTTTGCATCAATAATTTATACGAACTGGTATAAAACGAAAATGCCTAATGACATTGAATGGATGTATGAATTTCGATTTTTTTTTCTTTTTAGTATATGACATTATAGTGCAATTTATCGATGGCCGTGTCGGAAGTGATTTGAATTTGTACGTTTTAGAAATTATCATAAATTTAAAAATAAATCAATACATTTAAAATTTCCTATGCAAGACAAATATTGTAGATAGATCGAAAATTTGATAATTCATCACAACGCCTTGACATTTTGATCCTACAATGGGTCATGTTTTGATGATCGCTTAAACTCAAAAGAAAAATCGAATAGAATCAAAACTCTTTGACTTTCTAATTATTCATAAATACAAATTACAGTCTATAAATATTAATATTCATTTGAAAAACCAGTCAAGAATTTTACAATTTCAAAATCCAAAAAAAATCGATCTAATTTCGAAAATGCTTTAAAGAAAATCGACTTCGATGCGTAATTGTGAGTTTCGATTCCGCACACTTTATACATAGGTGTGATGTTGCAAAACGCCATAATTATATCAACTGTTTAATGTCGATGCTCATTTCGAAAAATTTTCACACGAACCATCTGCCGTAAAAAAAACTTCAGGACTGATAAGTTCGTTCGTAATGAGCTTTAATATTAGAGGCGCAAAAAATTGGAATTGGATTCTCTCCATTGCCGTTTTCTTTGGAATGACATGAACTTTCCACGTTGTTGCAAAATTGAGGGCTACAGTTTTGTCAGTGTAATTGTGATTTGATTGATAATGGGCTTGAAAGAAAATGCAAATGTATTTAAAAAAATTTAGAATAATAATTTTGTAGAATTACGATCCATTGAAGATCTTTTATTTTTTGTTAGATACAAAATTATGAAAAAAAAAATTAAAATCCATCAATGTGTTATGCGTTTCGGTTTTTGCATATCAATACGTAAACAGTTCCAATTAACAACAATTTTTTATTTACCTATCCGTTGTTATTTCGAAACGTTCAAAAATACAAAAAAATAACCGAAACTGACTATCAATCGAATTTTAGATTTCTTTTCTATTTATGGAAGAAAACCGTGAGCTTTGTCAAAAGTTCATGAATATTGAACGAATCACGCATTCTCACACTACCATATTAACCATCAACGATGCGTTTTGTTTGGTCAATCTTTGGCTGAACCGGCTGATTAATTTATTCTTCTTCGACTTCTTCTAAGCTCAGAAATTTTTAGGCCAAATGCGAAAGTCGGTCATGAACATCGTAGGCCCCGTACCGTTTCGGTCAAAACGGAAGATAGTCGTATCGGATGAACGTTTTGAGTGATATAACAGAAAGTTTTACTATCGTTTATTTTGTTTGACGAATGGTACTCTCCGTTGACGGGCTCGATAGTGACGATAAAAACCTTTTGTTTGTTGATACTTTTAAAATAGTTGCGATCCAGACACG
Source organism: Hydropsyche betteni (assembly GCA_028571205.2). NCBI lineage: Eukaryota > Metazoa > Arthropoda > Insecta > Trichoptera > Hydropsychidae > Hydropsyche > Hydropsyche betteni. Next base: position 7,127 of record JAOXNN020000037.1, on the reverse strand, counting down.
CACGTTAAAATAATTAACTGCGAAAAATTTTTGGTTTTTATGCCCTTTCATACTTTTTTTAGTGGGTTATTTGTATAATTGTTCAAAAATTTTTTTTCAGTGCACGAACGTTTAGTTTTTTCATGTTGATAGATAATTTTTTTTCACAATTATTTATGCATAAGTGGCAATTTTTTAAATCGTGTTTAACATCATCGAAAGTTTAAAGAGTGCAACGGTTTTTGTTAAAATAAAACAGGATTGTAACCGGTTCTAAATTCTTTCTATGAAGAAAAAAAACTGAATTCAAAAGGAGGAAAGTAGATCTTATGGACGGATGTTGATATTTTAATACTTGATTTATAAACGTATAACTAATTCGCGAAAGTTTTGTTTTCGATTTTCATCTTACATCTTTGACTTAGCTCGAGACTAATTAGAATTGTACTTGAGAGATAATCTCATTATTAATTTGTTAGTTTGAAATTTAATTTCATGTTTTAAACAAAATGAGAAGTCATGAAATTAACAGTTTTATTTATTTTATTATTAAGAAATCAGTTGAAACGAGAACGTCGCAACAAAACTTGGAATAATTAGTTTATTTGTAATTGAAGGTAAAAGCAGTGAAAACACGTGCGGTGAAAAAAACTATAATAGAAAGTGAAAAATAATTTTACATGTAATGTGTGACTGTATTTGACTATATAGTGTATGTGATTGTATGTAAATTATTTGATCTCGAATTGTAAAAATATTATATACATTATAATAATACACAAGGAAAACGATATCTGCGAAGAGACAATACAATATTTTTTTTGTATATAATGTAATTTAAGAATAACGCATAAAGTGATATTCAAGAACCTTCACTATTTGATCGTAGTAATAAATAAATAATGAGTTCAAATTTGAGCAAGAAGCTCGATAATTATTACATTGTCGAGCTTTTTGCTATATAAAAAAATAACGGAAGTAATGGAAATAAAAATTTGCCTTGATTTTATTGTTCAAATCGCTGAGGTATGCATAATCCGATATTGAAATTTTGCAATAAAAAAAACCACCAAGGGAATTCTGAAACTTTAACCGTTTGAATATTCTACAAATTTAATCGTTTATTTGTATAACTACCCTCTAGAGTCTATTATAAACTGATCTTCGTTTTCGTTTCATATAATTCAAATTTGCACCGTTAAATAACACTCTAGGTCTTCTGAGATTCGACTGTACATAAGTTTATAGAGAAAGCCGACCTCGTCGAAGGAAATTGGAAGGAGATTTACGAGTCGAGTTGTTGTAAATAAAGCGCGAGCTTTTATGTTCGAGTCGAGGCGAATAAAACGGATGAACCGCGAGGGCCTAAGCAGGCAACCGCGCAACAAAGCCTTTTATGGAAATGAGACCGCGAGGTGGGCCCGCGACGCACCGAAAAAGTCATCAAGCGCTTGACTTCATCACCGAAAGTGGAAAAAGAGCGCCACAAAAATATACGTAAGCCCACACGAGGGGAAAGAGGTGGGAAAGCGTATGTGCGTATGTAAATTTTATACGCTTTCGCGTAAAAGTGAACCGTGATATGTGTGTAATGTGCGAACGCGCCTCTCGGATGTTTCCAATCTTTGCGCTCTTTTATGTACGGGCGAAATTAAAATTTTTATGGAGTGTACGTTCGAGTGTTGCTTTTATGCGGTGGATTTTTTTTTGGTTCGTTCTGAATGTTTTATTGTCGATCGTTCTCGTGAGGCGGTATTGTTTGGGGATTGGTCGTGGAAGAGATTGAAGTTCAAGGGCTTCGTTTGAATATTGATGCTGAGGGTATTTTGATTCGATGAAAATGCGTGCATTTTAATAATAGAAATATTTAAGAGGCTCCGAAAAGTTATTTCAATGAGGTACTTTTTAGGAATTTCGGTGAGCTACGTTAAAGGTTAAACGGACAAGTGAATTCTAGCAATATGATCTACGCTTTCATAGATTTTTTTATTTGCGAAAATAGAATCTTAAAGGTATTTCGAGATAGAGGCCTTCTTCACTTTGTTGAATGCTTTAAGACCGGTTTCTTTTTTTAGAACGAGTTGCTAATATGATTTTCTATAATTCCCAGTTGAAATTATCTATAATACATTCAAGTTTTAGACGGTAGACCATTGTACACGGTTTCAACTATTTTACTTGCAGACGATGATCTGATATTATCAGATCCGATTTAGTACTGAAAAGAAAATTGAATGATCGCATCAAGTTGCTTAGATGGATATTCAAAAGATCTAAATCTGCCACATGCAAAAGGAAATTTGAATAAGATAAAATATTAACAAAGAAAAATTTTGCAACAACGATAAATTTCTAAGCCAACACGACTCACAAAAAAAAAACAAATACTTTTACACGAAAATTAATAAACTTTCGAATAATTTTCGCAATGTAACTAACTTAAAATTATATATTTCCAAAATTTTAATATATATTATATCTTCACAGACACATCTACTTATATACTCGCTAACGTTTCAAAACCCTTCACCCAACAACATAGTTTTACACCCGAAACATTAACTGCACCCCGAGCCCCGCATAAATCTCGCCATTCCGCTTCAACGCCATTCTTTATATTTTATCGCCAGATCTACATCCGTTTCGTCATCAGCCGAAGCACCATCACGAGCACCATTGGGGGCCGTATTTCGACGAGCCCGAAGGCGAATCCGGAGTGCTCGCTGTTAAGGCGCATCTCGCATCCGAGGCCCTCCTCAATTGCAGAGTCGGAATGCTTCGGGACAAAACGGTTAGTCATTTCTGCTCTGCTGAAACGGTCCTGAAAGCATCCTCGGATACTGCGAATAGGCTCGGGTGAACCTTGAGCGGAAAGTTTGTCGGTATGCTCGAGGAAGCTGGATGTATTGCGCTATAAAAATGTGTATTGTTTCTTTTCCGTATTATTTTTTTATTCATATTTTATCGAATTTCAGATTGCATGTTGTTCAGTAGCACTTTTTTTCGTTCCAAGTATTGGCATGTTAAATTCGTTAAAAAACTTAATTTGTAGACTTATAATGCGTGGAACACATTAAGAAATTTAATTTAAGCACCTATAATATCGTTTTATAAATGAACACTTTCTGCATTATTAATAAAATTCGATATTTTTCCGAGCAAAAAACTTAATTTTGTATAAACTTCAAATCTTGTATTACACGACGTTTTTATGAAACCATATAACCGTGTTATACGAAGTCCAAGTGTACATGTATGCATTTTTATTTTAAGCTTTAGTTATTTTATAATAAGTAATTCAATATTTTTTCATACCCCAAACACAAATGACAGCTAAAACTAACGAACTGTCTAAGCGTCACGATATTCATGACGCATGCAATCTTATCACGGAGCCACACTATTATTATTTCCCATCTATTCAATTTCTAACTACTTCAAAAGCTTTCATACATCACATACATAGCACGAGACGAATTCACGCAACACGAACTGAAAATTTCTCGGATTTTCAGGTGACGTGGCTCCGGAGGACCGCCGACAAGGTGCACCTGCTCACCGTTGGATTGACCACGTACAGTGGGGACAGCAGAGTGGCTGTAAAGTTTCAGTACCCCAACAATTGGAAGCTCAGCATCAATCCGGTACAAAAGGAGGACGCTGGCCTTTACATGTGCCAAGTGTCCACTCATCCGCCCCGAGTGCTGCTCACTAACATGACGGTTTTAGGTATGGTATTTAAATGTGATTGCTATGAAGAGACTTTAAATTTGAAGTTATATTGATGTATATTAAAATGGAGTACATATGTGTAGTTTCGTATTGTATTGTAAAAGTTTTAACAAGGTTGGCCTAGTTGCGTTGGAGTTTATGGGATTCTACGGTATAAGAAGAGTGAATTCTCACTGTTTAATATTTCCTTTAATTTATAAAGTTTTTCGTAGTTTGAAATTGACAATGAGATGAAAATATTTTTTTATGATTTCTAAAAAGGTTTTCACTTATTTAAATGTTAAGTGAAAACCTTTTCAGAAATGTTAGGTGTTCCGAACTAAAAGGTCATAAAGGTGATTTGATCGAAAAACAATATTGGCAATCAAAGTTCAGCGTTGTTATACATTTTTTTAAATTTTTTGTATACCATGCTAAATATTTGATATTATAAAATAAAAATTGTAAATATACACTTCCAGAATAACTTTAAATTTAATTTAAAATAAACACGATAAATCGTTAAACTATGTTATTCTTTAGATGAAATATGTGTAATTATATTATACTATGGAAAAATTTATAGTCCGAAAGTGGAAAGATTAAAAACAAACATTTTTATAAGCTTAAAACAACAGAATCATTTTATAAACACAATTTCCCAACCGCAACGTTGACGCAGATAATGAAAAACTATCATATTTTAATCCGGCCATAATTTTTCAACAACCATGCGACACAAGACGACATACCAATCCGATAGATTGCCAGACTTTTCCGACAAAATCCGAATCCATTAATCCAAAATTTCCCGCGATGCGTTTCATCAGTCAACCATCAAAAGGACCGCTTATAAATCATCCCTTTTCCTCGACCGCCTTAATTGAAACGTCGTTTTTTCGGAGGCCCCGTTCCCGGCCCGCGTTTCGTTTTCGATCATAAAACAATGGCGGCAGGCTTGCAGTGTGGGCAACGTGACGGAGATCATTTGTTACGCGCTCGCCGCTAAAAGGATTGTTTGTACGCTGAACCTATCTCGTATGAAAACGGTTGATTAATTATCTGATCCGTTTTCTTTCGGGAATCTACACGTGTTCTTTTCGTGGTGGAAAATCTCGTGAATAATCGGTTCTTGTTGGGGTGCGTTTTTTGCGTGTGTCGGTCGGTAGGTGTTTGCGTTTATTTTGAATTAATTTTGTCATGTTTGCATAATGTCTATTCAAGATAAAGTTTTTAAAAAGTTATAGGATGTTCAGGATTTTTTTAAACAATAAATTTTAGATGAACACTGAAACATTTGTTGATTCTTATTTCAAATTATTATATTCCCATGTATTATATTAAGTTTGTTTCTAAATTTATTGTAGTTCTCTTTGATCTATTAAAAAATATTAAGAAGATTAGACTTTCTATTTGATTTTAAATAATAAAAATAAGTACTATTATATTAATAAATTCTAAATTAATTATTATTAAGTTAAAAAACGTGCTGAAATATTTAATTTTTATTCAAATTGTAAGTGAAAAATCTGCTTGGAATATAGTCCAGTTCACGGTATTTTCAAGTCTGCGAAACTATTCGTTCATTAGAATACTTTTGAGTTTTTTATTTATGCATAAAAGTTGGCCAAGAATGAAGATCCATTAGGGGGTTGGAACGAGAGAGATAAATTTATGGAGTTAAATAGTTCAATTTATAATTTTAAAAGCTAATATATCACAAAAACATAATATTCGATAAAAGCATCTATTAAAAAAAATAAAACTATCAACAGGGAATTGCTCTATCGCAAAATTAATGTGAACAATTTTATTCTCATTTATAGCGAAATATCTTCATTATCAGTCAATTAACCGAGTACATTAAGCAACACACCACAACTTTTCGACCGAAACGATTCAGAAACACGTCACCCTAATTACTTAGCGGTTAAATTAAGCATATCTACAATCTGCGACGTTTCAAAAAGTCCACCCCCATTCGATTACAAACCGCAACCCTTTTGTTGGATTAGGTTCGACCTTTCCAAATTAACAGTAACGAACTCTCCACAATGCAAGAAAACCTAGCGGAGAATGCAAATATAATAAATATATGATAACAATAGAATGTAATATGTAAAAGCGCTAGAGGCCGACGCGCTAACGAAGTTTGCTCTAATCGTTATGAATTCACGATGTTTTCTCGCGCGGCTTCACGACCGAGCGAATATTCTATTATCTCACTATGTGTTAACGAGAACTAATTTCATTATTATTTATACGGCAAGTGTTATTTGTATGCGCTTGATTAAATTTAGGAATCGCTGTTTATTAAGTCGCACCGGCGATAAATTCGCATTGAGCGCGCAAAGTTATCGATGTTCTTCGCGGGCGCCCTGCCGAAGAAAAACGATAATTCAAATGTAATATAACGCGTCATATTATAAGTAAATACATGCGAAAACATTAATCAAATGCCTGAGTTTAATTTTGGGGCGAGCGTGTGAATTAATTATTCGGCAAGGTCGATCCGGTGATTTTTCCTGGAAGTCGAAAATAAACTGTGCTCAATTAAACGGTTGTGAAATTGGCGTGTTCGTGAAGGGCTGTGCGAAAGGTATGACTTTATATAAAAAAGTTGTCATTTTTGTGAATGATGACTTGGGTCGTCATGGTTTTGTTAGGATAATGTGACGATAAATGATGGGACTCTATAATATTTCTCAAAAATAATCAAATAACGGAGTAGACTGATACTTTCGCGTATAGTCTCATTTTTTGTTGTCAATAAAATCACTCGAACTGATCGTTTTAAGTTTTTTGAAAATATTCAATGTAATTAATTTGCGTCAATGAGTTTAAAACTCTATTGACTAAAAAACAAATATTCGATATAAAATAAATAAATTTGAAACAGAATCATTTAAATAAAAATGCATATATATTTTAATAACTCAAACTATATTATTGAACATAGATTTATGGAAATGATCAGAAATTTTATATAATACACGACAAATATATTTATTATAAAACACAATAACGAAACGATAATTTTTATTTTTAGCCCCCATATTGAAGATAGTTGACGAACAAGGCCACGAAGTACGTGACAGATACTACAAAGCCGGAAGCTCAATCGAACTTTCGTGCAGAGTTTCGAGAGCTTTCACCGGCTCATTGACAACCACCACGCCTTCAACCGCCTCCCGACGCGCGCCGCCTCCCGCCCCACCACCTCGGCGAGGTAGCGCACCGCGCACGCGCAGCCCACGACGGTGATCACGAGTGCGGTCACCTCGGTGCCGGCGAGCTGATCGCCGCGGTGGCCGCTCAGCCGGGTGTGACCGCGGCCGTCCCCGTGCTGCGCTTCCCGTCGGACATCGACGGCCTCGCGGTGCCGACTTCGGTTTTTTTCGAGCCTCGAAACAGCTATCGTTTTTCGATCCAAAAAA
>JAOXNN020000036.1:5513709-5553401 GCA_028571205.2 Hydropsyche betteni | reverse complement strand
TGAAATTTTGAATTATGAAAATAAAAGATAAATTAGTTGATAGTTTCATTAAGCTCAAATATACATATTCAAAGTATTTTATTAACTTGAAGTTATTTTAAGTGCTTGTCAGTCTTCATATTAAATTTTCACTTCAAGACTATTTTAATTAAGTATAACTTTTGTCATAAATCTTGATTACAAGAGACATATAGTATTGCTTCATCACAAGTGACAACGATGCTCAGTTCTCATAAGCTTTGCTAATAAACATTAATTTTGATCTGCGAAAAACAAAAATCTTCTATATGTCCACATCGTTTATTTCATTTAAACGAATTTTAACGCTCTTTGCATTTATCAAGGCAAAGAACGAAAGGCGTAACTTTCTCCAGATTGAAAAAGTTCTCACCGCGCCCGATTTAAAGAAATTCCCAATCGAACTCCCGCGGACGTTCGCGTTCTAGATTTTCCAATTTAAAAATTTCGCATTCGACCTCAAACTCTTATAAGCACACAAAACTAACATTAGAACGGCCACGGAAGTACCGGAAAACTTCGTGTTATACAATAACAAAGCACAATTACAACAATAACAGAGCCAGCCGAGCTTTCACGAGCGGTCGAATATAAACGCGCAGCAAGTACGAGACATGATTTAATTTCGCTGCAGAGCACATCCTTACAGGATAACGTAATGTGCCATTTATATAACGATACGAACACGTATGCGGCCAACTTGCCGAATTAATGACAGTTTTTGTCACACGTAACCCTGAGGGTTTCATTTTGTTCCATTAACCGAGCGAGCTTTAACCGTATGCACATTTATACACCCTCTCGTGTGCAAACTCAAACAAATTGTTACGATGAAATGGCATAATGCTACCTTCGAACGAGCACACCTTTCAATTACGCCCTGACAATATTATCGGTTTTAGAACGTAGCACGGAATGAAAACTCGACTAATAAATGAAGCCGAGCGAAAAGAAAATAGCCGAGTTTTTCTTCCGGCTCGGTTTAATTCAACGACCGGGCAACCTCTATAATCGAGTTCGTGTTCGAGGGGTAGCTTTTCGGTTTCGAATCCCCAATCAAAGGTGACCTTAACTGTGTCAATATACAAAGACGCCGATTCGTGCAAAGAAAATTTGTCCTTGTTTAATCAGGTGGAAATTGCTGAATATTGTGATGACGCGGTATGGTAAGTACGCACATAGGTATTTTATAATTGGATTTCACAGAATTTCACCTTATCTCATTGCTAATAAGAAATTTTAATTAGAAAATCAACGCATATTCAATATAAATGTAACATTCAATTGAAGATAACTTGTATTAATTTGAAACATTTCAATTTGAAATAATGACCTTGTTTAATAGTCGCAAAATCGAACATATTGAAAACACAATTAGTTATTATGATTCAAATACAATGCATACGTCATGTGTAAATGCATTTTCCAGTACTCATACAAACTGTAATACAACAACACACGAAAATAAACATAACTACACGACAAACGTTACAAAATACATCCTAGAACTCGAAACGGCAGCTGAAATAGATTTTAGCGAACTCAAGCAGTATTCTTCGGCTCCCTTTGAAATTTCATTTGCGACGTTCACCGAATGCCCCCGTTCGTACTATCCGTATCGTTTTTCTAAATTTAATCACTGCTAAGGCAACTGCAGCGGTAGCTTCTTTTTCAGCAGTGTCTGAAAAGAACGTCAGACTTCCAGGCTATTTACTAGACGTATGGCCGCGAGCGCGTGCAAAATAAATGGAGAAAGTTCGTAATCAAGTCGTACGTTACCGTAACTGACTTCCATGTACCAACCAGATAGAAATAATGGAATTGAATATACATGAGGTGCACGTAAAACTATCGTTGGACTGCTGCGAAATTGATTCGGTTCAATGCTGAATTTATTTGTTTTCCATCTCGAAATGAAAGCCGTGCGAGAAATGTCTGTAGGAAAAGTCGCATTTGTTCTGTCCAAGCGCGCGTTAAAAATTCAATATTGTTTCAATTCTAGTATTAATTTCATTTAAATAATCTTATGATTTTTTGACGTGAAACAGAATAAATTTTTACATTAAAATTTGAATACAATATTTTCTTTATTTACATTAAACATATCTAAAGCATTGAAATCGCTTTGAGTCATCTTATCCAATTATATGCGATACAACATCCATTCCCCCGTGCAAATAGCTTCGACCCATCTGAACGAAGCAACTTTATAATTTAAAATAAACAAAGCACAAGTATTTATATATATTAAAGCGCGTTTATTTTTGTCATCATGGTTCGGATATGGGTATTATTCGGCACGTTGCGAAATGAAACGCTTCACCATAAACGAGACCAGGACCTGTCGTTATTGACCATCGTGCGAACATAACGAGATTACTTTTTCGGATAAGTTGTTCGTGTATGCCATTGTGTGAAATAAAAACGTATTTTTCTCGAATTTGGCCCGGCTCCCGATAGCGACGATCCCTCGAAAAAAATAAAAGCAAAACGCAATAAAAAGCGTCGGTATCGTGAAAAAAAAGACACATACGATTTATTGGAGTAAAAATCGACGGTTATGTGGATATCTTTCGATACCGATATGCAATCTATATGGAGATTTTCGTTTCGTCGAGCTGCATTCACGTATGGTATGTTAAGCTGTATCATCAATCATTATAAAATGCATGATGTAATTTATATATAATATATAATTCCCTTTCATCGAGTGACACATCCTTAATACTGGGCAATTTATCAAACGAATTTTTACTCTAAAATTTATATGTAATATTAATTTGCATCTGTTGTTCCTTTGATTTCTTGATGGGAAAGATAATTATGTAATATTTTCCATAATACACAAAACTTATTTGTATATTCTACGTACGAATTTCACAGTTTAATTAAACCCTTCGCGAAGAAGTCTACACAAATATAATATTATCTACGTTATATAAAATGTAATGTTGACATTCTCGCAAAAGTGATAGTCAAAGGAAAATTTAATTTCAAAAAGCTATGTGCTCATTATCATAGTATACTATAGTTATAGTCAACATTATAAGAAAGATGTGTAGAATTTTCTTTCAGTTTTGTTCTAGCGTGAAATGTAAGATCCTGCAATGCTTTAACGACGAGGGTGTGGAATACTCGTATTACGGTTTGGTGTAACTCGAACGTGCTACATAAATGTGCAAAACGCATTCTGTTAATAAATAATTTCAACCGTTTGCTTGGGATTTTAATTTGCAACTTAAGTTTTAGATCTCAAACGTAATATAAAACAGTTTTTGATTTCAATTACAAGTTTTTAGTTAAGATATGATCACTTGTCGTACATTTAGTTTCAGAAATGATGGTCAAATAGTTTCTGAAACATTTATTTCTCATTATTAGTTTCAATATTCGTATTAATCTATTTTATTGTATAATATTATATAACTCGTTAAATATTATGTATTAATCTTCTGCGAAATTAATTTTCTTAACATATTGTAGCGAAGTTTACATATATACAATTTTGCCTGTCATATTCTTCTTTATTGCTGTCAGTTTCAAGCAAACGAATTACAGAAAAGTGTTCTATTTTTACTTTGGTTTTTCCATATTTTTCAACCGTTTAAGTATTTTAATATACTGTTCTGTGACTTATTCACATTTTTTTATAATTTATTTTTCGTTAAGTAAGTCAACTTAGTCGCAAATCGATTGAAAATTCACTTCCAAGAAACAAAAATAATGTGACACATAAAAAATAAAATTCGAAATAAACGTGAAATATTGACGTCTGAGTGATTCATATCTCCATTTTCCATTATCGAACGCCGCTAAGGCTTTTTACCATATTCATGTTTTATTATACGATTTTCCACAACAAAAACGATATATTGTCAATTTCAATAATAAAATCGGAAACGTTTTCAGTCTCAATTTTACACCTTTCCTCAATCTTCGAGCGCAAATCGTGCCAACTTTTCGATACTGCAAAATGCAAAAAAGACGGCACATTTAGCGCACTTAACAATACGAACCCGATCGTATAAAAATCTCTACGGCTCGGCGATCTTTTCATCGTGCCCACTTCGTCTTTTAATACTAACTTCAGCGTCCAACTAAGTTCCTGCTATTTTATATGGCTTATAGAAGTGTATTTTCTTCCGAAACAAAGTCCCACGGATAGTACGGAAGCTTAACTTCCGTCTAGGATAAAAATCCTAGATAAAACGTCTCTAGAACGAGCCAAAGGAGAGCAGAAACCGCAATGAGGACTTTCCTCCGCACGTACAGCTTTCTCCGTGTGTTTTGTTCATATTTCTCGTTGCTGCTAAGTGCGCACGCCATTTTCTTCCCGGATTATGCGATACGTATCGCACGAGATTGAATCGGCTCTGAAATATGAATTTCATTATGAAACTACTATTGTACAAATATTTTAGCGTGAATCTGCGTTTTAATAAAACCTTGGTTATCTATTTTTAGTACTTGAATATGGCTTATTTTATATTGTATCAGTGTGTTATTGACATATTTAATACGAAAAGTTTCCAATTTTGTATAATCGAAAATGTGAAATATAGATTTTCTAAATTTAGGTTTATGAAAATATATATTTAAATATATGTGTACTTTGATTATCATTAAGAAATGACATCTCACAATTTCTGATGTTTTATCAACCCGCTATACTCTTTAATTATTGGGTTAAATTAGTTACGTTTTGCCAATTATGCACTACAATTGATCCACGAATAAATTTATTACGTAATTTATGTAATACTATCGCATAATCATTTTTTTTATAATAAAAACAGATTTCATAAAAAAAAACGCTTCTCAGTCAAAATCAAACGCCACCAGTCCGACCTAAGAAATCGTCGATTATACATCTATAATATAATATATAAAAAAATGAAAATGAACATCACTCAAAATATAACCCAATCAAAGCAACATTTCCCATACCCGACACGTCAACGATTTTGAAAATATAGGCCAATCAGCGTCGGAATAGAGAGCTCACTCGCTCGTGAAAACGCTCCGGCTAGGCCTCGCGAATTTTTCCGGCCGTCAACTGTTTCGTTTCGGCGTCTCCCGGGCCGAAAACCCATATTCCCATCGCCCATTACGTTGACAATTTATTTTATGTTCGTATAAATCTTCGAGGGTCAACGGGTTTGTAATTCCGCCGGGGCGATTTATCTTCGTGTCAAACGCAGTAATCCTCTGGCGGCGGGCGCACCACCCTTCGGCGGGGCCATCGGGCGTTTAATTGTTAACCGTTTGCTGTCGTTGTTGTGTGTGGATGGAAAAATAAACTCGAGTGTGCCGCCGGAGAACCACTTGTTAACCGCGAAGGTTGCTGGGTCTGCGCGCGTCCGAGGGATTATAAGAAATGTGTTGGAAGATAGTGGTCTTCTGGTTGGAACTAAATTTTCAAGTATGTTTTCGATATTGTATCAAATGATTATATTTTTTTTTAACGTCGTGCATTTATATGAAATGAGTTTTAAATATCATAAGTTAATGTGAAACAGTAAAATTTTATGATACAGGCAATGAAATCGCCGTTTGAAAATACAAATTCGTTTCGTTCAAATAATATGACTATTTTGAATGGATGTCTTTTTTATGCCCTTTGAAATAAAATGTGCCTATTTTTACGACCGTTTTGTACCCTAATATACTTTTTAAACCCATAAAATACAAAATATAAATGACCACAATAACGAAAACTCCAATAAATTTACAATGTATGAAAAAATGTATCGAATAACGTTGCACACAAAAACGTCGACGTTTCAACTGATTCTGAAAATCGAATCAACTTATTCACATCGCACAGCATAATGGAAAAAAATATTTTTGATTTAATAATCACACTCAATACATCACGTAACCGATTCAACCCTAGCGGACCCAGAACCCGCATTTTCGATACGATAAAAAAATCTTTTTTCTATTATATGGCAGGCGACCGAAACGTCATAAGAGCGCGCACGTACACGCGTCTTCCCTCCGCTCACAATATAATGAAAAACGTGCTAAATCAGATTTTCTCGCTTTATCCTTCCCGATTCACCATTTATACGTAGGACATGCCCTTCAACAGTGGTCGACCCTTTATTCACCACGACCGCGGTCCATAGTTTAGAGATTTATTCGAACATTTCTCGCGGGACACGTCGCCGGGTATAAGCGCGTATTATACACATATTTTTTTATAATAAGCATATTTTCTCGATCGTGAGCTTTTCTCGAAACTGGCACGTACTAGTTTAAGGAAAATCCGAGCCGTATAAGGAAAAGTGGATATAAAAAGGGGAAAAATCATGTCGTCCTCGAGGCGGACTCGCCACGGGGCTAATTGACCGTTACGAGTCCGGGACATTTGGCCGCGTTAACGTTTTCTATATACGAGTGTGGGCTTGTTGGAAAAATGTTATTTTATTGCGTGTGTTTGTAGGTTTTTTGGTTATGGTTCTCTCTCTTTTTTCATTTTTTTATATGAAGGTTGTCGGGGAAATATCCGACGCGGAAAAAATATTGTATTTCGCGAACGTTCGTAAATAATCAATGTCGAACGGATTTATGCTCGTTTTTATACGTCGCCGTAAAATTACGGCTTAATGGGTTATATATTTGTCTCAATTTTCACTATTACGTAAGTTATAAGTGTAATAAACAAAATATGATATTTTTAGCATAAACTTAACTATAATATTTCAAAATATAGATAAGGATAACATATTATTTCAATTGATCAAATTTATTTATGTAATACGTTTTATGAAACTTTAAAAATAGCAGTAAAAAATGCTTAAACCCAGTTTGTTTGAATAGCGATTTACACATGGTATTTTCTGAAAAGTGGCTGAAAACATTCACAGTTAAGCGTCATGTGGGCTCGTTAATAATGGGATTAAATGACGACATAGCACGCTCTGATCCGTTTGTGGTCTTCGTTCTGTTAGCTTTTTGTCCTCGTCTGTTTTTTATGCCAACCCTTAATTTTGCAACATTAAACGAAAATTTAATTAAATATTTTTCGATTACACAACTCACTCTTGTTTTCAATATATCGACGATAACAAATCGACTTCATGTTATATGACCTGATCGGTCGAAAATTGTATTAAAATCATAAACGCGTTTTCAAAAAAACAATCTTATTAATATTTCGCGATTGTTACAGGTTAGATAATACGAAAAAACCATTGTTCGATTGATTGAATTCAAATCTGTGATATAATATTTTTCTTAATTGAACAATTCTGAGAATATCGTCGTATTTTTAGTACAGAATGAAAAATTCAATAAATTTTTGTATATTTATATCCATTTTCAATCAACTTTGAAGTTTATTTTTCAATCCTTAACAACAAATCGTCGGCCAATACAAAACAGTTATATAAACGCACAAAGGGTGCAAAATCCACGCGGCAATTTCATTTCCTCTCATTAAACGGCCGAGAAACCCTTATTACATGCCAAAGACACGACTTGCACCTTTTATTTATGTACCAAATTAATGACTACCCACCATCGTTAAGTTTTCCTTAGCGGCAAACGATTAAGAAGGCATCCAATTAGGGATTCATTAGTCGAATTTGGACGGAGCGTGTAACGCAAGCCGTCTCTACGAAATCCCGCGAAACCTCCGTCTGTTCGATAATGAGGAAACATTACTAATCAATAGTATTTTTATTTCATTTTTCGATTTTTCCAAATATTAGCTGTAGTTCGTTTTTCTCGTGGAAAGCCCTTTGTTTCTCAGGGGTATCGTTAATTTCAATACTCCTTTTATTATTGGTCCCGATGCCCGTTTGTGAACCCTCATTCTGTGTATTACATAATGTGGTTCAATATATATATGTACATGTATATATATGTATTCGAAGTCATTTTTTAAATTTATTTTCAAAGATTGTCTTGTGTCATTATTTTTCATTAATAAGTTTCTCTTTATAAGTGTTGATTTAATTATTTAAGTAAGATAAAAATAAAATTCAACATAACGATTTAATCACAATCGTTTGAGGCTTTATTTATATCAGTGAATTTCGGCTATATGAAATCGGGTTTTTTTATAATTATTTTTCTCGGAATTTCGTTGAATATAAATATTTTGATTGATTTAACATTCAATTTTCTTTAATATTTTGAAATAATTTCCTTAAAAAAGAAGAATAATAATAAAGTACAAACTCGAAACACTCTGTGAATTTCGACACAACACAAACAATACAATAAATACCATAAACGAAATATTTTTGATTAAATCAAAATAAGAAAATTTACATTGATAGGAATTGAGTTCACTGATGAATTTTCTTTTGCGCAGATTACATTTAATTTCATTATACACAATCAAGAACGGCAATAATTTCCTCAAAGGATATTATAAAGATAAAATAATGTTTTTCGCGTTAATTTTTGAAGAAATTCAAATTATAAAGCAGCAAATAAAATCGAATTTATGCAAAAGTATTGAAGTGAATATTTCCCGGAAATAATGATTATTTTCATCCAATAACCGCAATAATATATCGCTCAACTCTATCAGGAAAAAAATTGATTGATCCATAAAATTAAATTCCGTTCATTGATTATATCGGAATCTAATTAAACAGCAAAGCGATTATCAAAATTCCGCTTATACCAACAGCGAACCCGATTTCCCCATAGCCCCCATACATTTTTCCCATTATACACATCAGGTTACACATCGAAACAGACACACGTGCCACTCGACTGATCAGGATTGATCACGCCCGGGGAATTATTGTCCCGATAATGACGAATATGGATGGGTCGGTCGCATTCGGCATCAAAACGAAATCAATCAAGCCTCGGCAGATGCTCGACAATGACAAACGTACACGTTCACTCGTACATAATGTACGTACAATACGAGAATATGATTTATCACCGCATGTGTGTGTATCATTAAAATATCATTTTGATGTGGGATCGGAGGTCTCCGGGGACCCACAAGTCCCCGGATCCGGTTCAAGTTCGAGTTAATTATTCGAGTCTGCGACGGGACTTTGATTCGATTGAAGTTTTGGGTTTAGTGCGCGAATTATTGTCGATAATCGAAATCCTATGTGTTCTCTAAGAGTTATCGCCGACAATAGGTAGTTGTTAACGATTGCAGTCGGTAATTGAAAATCACGCTGGTAATTCGTTCGGGTGTTATAAATCAAACAATTTCGATGAAGTTGGATAACGGGTATTCAATTGCGGGGTGATTAATTACCGAAACTGTCAGAAAACTTTTGAATGGTATGTTTAATGGAATGCATTCTACGAATCAGCACTATACGACCGATCAATTTCAATCTAATAAACTTCACAGCAAACAGTACATTAATTAATTTAACAACCTATTTGTTTTCCATTAATTTACGAAATCGCATAACAGCGCCGACCGCACCGACCACATCTAGCAAACGCATAATCACTCTTACCTACCACGAAATTGAAAAATTCCCACAACTCCCGAGCACACAACCTCGGTAAATTATTCACAAGCCCCAACATAGATACATGTCTAGCGACCGACAAACCACGGTGAGAGGTCGAAGTGGATAAAGCGACGAGGTCGCTGGGCAATTACGTTATCCGAGGCTCTCACGGTCGATCCTTTGGACTTCGGACGCATCCTTCTACCCCCCTCATTTCCCAGGATCGAGGTTTTGTTTCAGACTTTCATAAATCTCGGCCGGCTGCTTGTATATTCCGACGACGTTCGCGCCAATGTAAAGTTTCTCCAGCCGGGGAGACGTCGAGGGTGAAGGCTTTTTCGTCGTGAGGAAGGAAAAACCTAACCCGTCGTCGTTTCGGAATCGTGTTTTATACTTACTTTTATTACGAGGTCACACATTTATGTATCTACTGGTATATATGTACGCGTCGGTCGTATATAATACGCTTAACTACTTTGATGGGACGTGACGCGACTGGGAAGTGCGAGGCGAGGTTTGTCGACGTAGCCTCCGAATTCAACCGATGATCAATGGGATCGAAAGATCAACGAATTAATCGTGTTTTAAGATGGTCGTTTTGTTTGTGGGCCCAAATTTGAGTCGGCGGAGGGTTCGTCGCATTGTTCGTTAGCTCGATCGATCTGGGCTAAACCTGATCTACGACAAGTAAGGCGAGACTTTGAAGTTGGGTATTGTTCAGTTCGATGTTTTTGTTTCGTTGCGCGGAATTGTAATTTTAATAATAAATTGGTAGGCTTTGGAAATTTCATTGTGTTTGATATTTTCAGTACATTGCGTTAAAATTTGATGAAGAGGAGTCACAAATTGATAGTAATGTATACCCAAAAAACTTCGCAAATTCTAAGCTTTTATCATTAGCGAGTACATAAAAGTTATTTGAACAAAAATTTAGAATGTTAATAAGATGATTTATGAATTTATGATTAGATATTATATATAAAATTGACACTTAATATTTTGATGTTGTGTGAAAATACATTTTTCACGTTGTTGAAAATCAAACGTCCGTTCCACGTTACGCTTCCTTAACTCGATTCGATATTTTCATGAAATATTTACACTTATTTGTATTTTCCGATTGATGTACGGCTCTCTTCACTTAACCCATTTCAATCGTGACGTGTAATATTTCTAATTTTGCATTCTGTATGAGTTTCTCGGAATTTATGTGCGTCCGTACAATAATCAGAAACCCTCGTTACCGTCCTCGCGTCAAGTTCCGTACACCAAATTTCATGCATACGAGAACCATTTGTATAATTTGATGAAATCTAATTTCATCGAAAAGAATTAAATTATTGAAAAAAATTGAGTTGGTACTCACTATTTATTTTTTTTTTTCTTTTTGATCGATTTCTTTTAATGGATATTGCAGTCAAAATCAAAAGAGTTCAAGTGATATTGATTAATTAAAATTTAACAATTATATTAATGATAAGTAATCAAAATTTTCTCATGAAAAAACTTTCAAACAAACAAAGATCTTTTAATTAATTTCAAACCCTTTCAAATCAAATAATATAATTAAGCAGAACAAAGCTCCCGCTCAAGACAATCTTACAACTAAACTCACCACTTTTAAACAAAAATTCTCCAACACCTGATCCAATGCAATAATCCCTCGCTGAAAACGAAACACTTTCAAACATCGTCCAATATCGTTTTGAAAACGTGACGAAATTAATTGGGGCGCACTGTATGTGCGGATTAGTCGTCTAATTCAAAACTAACAGATCCGTATCGGAAACAACGGGCCCTTTTCCTATGGGATTTCTTCAGTATTGCCATAAAGCAAACGAGATTTCCTAATTCTCCTCAAGATGTGCCTCTCACTGTCTCCTATATATAAATCGTTGTGAATTACAGTCATAAAAAGGAAATATCGGCTTGAAAACCCTACCCGGTGGACTAATGCGTATTTTTGAAAAAAAAATATGTTGTGCTTGTGTGTATTCAATCATTTTTGTGAATATAAATAATTTGAGAATTTTGTAAAAAATTGAAGTTTTCTTGTTGCGTATTTGTTTCAGTGGATGTTCAACAAGTAAATTTTTAATGCTAAGATAGTTTTTTATATTAATTTACATAATTATATTTTATTTTATTTATGATAATCGGATATTCGTTTTTTTCTACAGAAATTGAGAATTTTATTACTTTTAATAATCTTATAATATTTATATACATACAGGGTTCAATTCAATAAACGGAAATCACAATTACTAATAAAGCACATTGTCCACATTGTTCAATAGAATTCATTTGATGATTAATTATTTTTTCTAGTATGAATTATGGATCAGATTTTCTATTCACGAAAATAAAATGTATTTTCAGAAACGACTGAATAAATTCAATAATTTATACGTTCGTACGTTAGTCCAATTTATTACGATCGAAAAACGACAAATCACCATTTCATTAAATTGATAGGCGGCTTATTTGACATGCATTCGTATTTTGATCGCAATCACGACAAGTGTCGATTTTCTGTATTATTACAAACTTGAAACGAAAATGTAATTCCTTGTAATTCAATTGAAAGTAAATTACGTAATCAGACAGTTGTCAGGTAGGGGATTCATTCATTGACACGTTAATGCAAAGTCGAATATGAAAATATTACGATATTATATTTATGGAATTTTGGACTTTTTTATATCCCTTTATATTAGAATGCATAATTATTGAAAACATAATAAATTGGTTTTTATCATCAAAAGTGTCGAATGGTCGATCGTTTTTTAATGAGTTCGATGCAGGCGCCCGACTCGCAAAACACTTTCGTGATGTTAATGTCTTCATTAATGAACAGAATAATTAAAACTTTTCATTTAGGTCTATGGGGGCGGGTTCGAATCCCATCGAAACGAATGCCAATTATCCCTTCGGCCTCTATACGTATACTTCATATTTACGACCTCGATAATTGCTGCGATAATCGCTCATTATGCGAATCGTTCGAAAGTTTTAATCTATTATTCTAATTATTTTATCCGAATTCTTTGTAGGAAATTATTCCTGTCTTTGAAAACATATAAAAATAATGGATGAAAATTTTTGACTTTCAACGAGAAAAAAATACATTGATTTCAGAAATATTCTATCTTTGAATATATTTAATGTGTTATGTTAATTACATATGTTGTAAAAACTAATTATTTTTTGTAACGTGTCAATATATAATTGATTACTTTTGTGTGTATGTTTGACACATGTGACTGCACATGACATTTTGGAAAATCAGTAACGCCCTATAATAAAAACGAATACAATTTGATCGATTCCATTCGATAATTCTTCAATATTTATTTTCATCAAACATGACATGAATATTGACATTGAAAACATAGGAAATTCGATATGAAAGTTTACTCGCAGGTTTTTGTACCATCGACCCTGCTGCGTTCACTAAATTTTTTTTTTATAAATTTATCTGAAAACGATATCGTTTTATAAAGAAAACCCACATCGAAAAAATTGCGTCAAATCTAAATATATATTACGTTGAATACGCACATACACACGAATACACTATATTGAAATTTTCGGCTTCGGATTGAGGCAGCAATACATTATACGAAGGCGTTTCTCAATGTTTTTTTTTAATCTTCAATGTTTTATTTTAATTCAATTCAAATAATCATGAGATAATCAACTGTGAAATCAAATGATTTTATATTTTTATAAATTTCAAAATAATTGAATCAAACGTAACCAAACTTTTTCTTTGAAATATTCTACTTTGAAAATTTCAGAAATTCGAAACTTACCAAAGCACTCATTTTATATGTAAAGAAAATATTATGATTAATTAGTCTAATGAAAATTTCAAATGGGAAGTATCTACAAAATTCCGTAACAACTTATTCAAAGTGAAATCCCAATTTGTAATTTCAAAATTCAAATTCGAAATTCCATCCAAAGCCCAGTTTCCATTGTCTTCGCGGACCACGCATTGAATAACCACATTATATATTGCCACAACGCGGCAAAGGCGGCTCGGAAATAATACACTTGTTTCGATACACGATTTCATATAGAAGGAACGCGAAAGACGATGGGATATTTATCCCGACGGCCCACCAGTAAACACGTTTTGTATTCATATTATTCGGAGAAAGTTCAGATTCGAACCCGGGTTGGCCTGGGGACCCGCAAACGGGTCAAACGCTAGCCTTTCGAGAATCGAACTCGCCATTATACGCGCACGAGATATTTTCTATAGATTTTGTGTGTAACATACAATACGACGTGAATGGGGGTAGGTGTGTGAGGGTGTGTTGTGTTGTATTGTGTAACTTGCATGGGGTTTCGGTAAACTTTGGGCAATATTCTGCACGATTCCGCCTGTTGACTCGCAGGATTTGCTTGATCCTTTGGTGAAAGTCGTGCGTGCTATTTTAGGTCGATGCGGTTTGATAAAAATGCTTGAATGTTTTTTTATAAATAATTTTTAGTATATTACAAGTTTTTTTCTAACTAATATATCTAATAATGTCTATCAGACAACTATCAATAGAAAATATTCATCAGAAGTTCGAGCTTTTTATCATATCACGCAGGTCTACTTCGAAGTTATAAACTAACCCTTTATGATTTTGAATAGTAAAAAAACATTAATTGATTTTAAGCTAATGATACAAATATCATGTATTTATGCATAAATTGCGTTACTTGTTGCTTAACTTCGGTGAACAGTTTAACAAAGTTAAAACAATTGACATTCAACTTACACAATATTCACCATAGGACAAGATATTTCCGATATTACAATATTAGATAATTTCCAATGAACCAAATACGCAATACATACTAAAACTCGATCATTATCTGTACCAAATTGAAATAATTATTTAATTTGTACAAAATTATTACAATTCACCGAATTACATGGAAAACTCGATATTATTCCCAACACAATACAACAAAACACACAGAAACGGTCGACACATGTCTCGAAAATCTGACGAAGGCCACAATAGGTAAACATTCATCATCGCATCCTTGAACGTTAAACTATCACAAATTTCACCACCTAATTTGCGCGAAACTAAATTCGCACACACACACACACACACACACACACATACAAACCGCACTGCAAACAATCGCGAAAAAACCCCACCATCTATCACACGTTTCATACATAACAAAGCCATAATGAAAATTGTCACATTTGAAAAATTGCTCGCGGAAAGGGTCGCGGATATAATGTAAGGGCCGGACCGCAGACGAGCGCGGCCCCCGCGGACATTATTCGCGCAACAATAACGAAACGGACACGGACGTAAGAAACGGCAATGAATCATTTTTCGTAATGAAGAGAGCCGGTCGGTGGAAACGAGGGCCGACGACAGCCGTGTCATTTGTTTTGGGCCGCCCGGTGACAGTTCGCCGGTTCATCTTACCAACCCCGACGATAAACAAATTCGTTCGTAATTAATTATCGTTTTCGTCCGTGTTCGCGGGTTCTTATCGTTTGGACTTGAATTATGTTTGTTTTTTTTTTTTTTGTATGCTGCTTTGATGGATTTGATTAGGATTAATGGTTGGATTGTTGTGTTGTGTGCGTTTTGTAATTTAGATTTTTTCTTTGAATAAAGTAGGTCAAATATTGTTTGTGGCGTGGTAAATGTTTGATGTTTCGATTGATACCAGAATGATCATGCTTTACAACAAGGATTGTTAAATACAAGGATTATAATAATTACTGCACACCAAATTCTTTTTTTTTTTCACGTGAGATACGTTCCAGAGATTACCGTGAAAAAAATGTATGATAACCATATAAAAATTGAATATTGGTTCCATCAGTGTATTTAGACAGAACTCCATCCAAATGCACTTTATAAAATATTATATGTGTAAAAAATCATTTAAAAACTTGGAATATTTTTATTTAATAACTATTATTAAATATATATAATTATCACAGTACACTAGCCTTATACAGAATCTTATTGTTATAGAAAATTAATGTATTCTTATTTTTATATCCTGTTAAAGTGGAAAAATCGTGTAAAAAATCGGTTCTTCTTTGCAGCGTGCTATTTAGGAACCATGTAAAAAAGGATTGGGCGTATTTTCATTATATATTACAGGTTATTCTCAATTTACGACAGAGATACGTTCTTGAATCTCGGTGGTAAGTCGAATCTATACAAAAAATCAATTAATTTTATTTATACTGAAATTTTCATTTTTAATCCGTATCCTGCCACGGTGAATATAATAATAATATAAAAAAAATATTTGATCAAATTTATTTATCAATAAGTTAGAACACAAATATACTCCAAAAAGTCTAAAACAATTTGGCAAGGATAGTTGTTTTCAAATGATAGTATCCTCCCATGTGTAATTTTAAAGATTCGATTTTCACAGATAAATCCCGTAATCAAAATTATCACAGTAATATATATTATTATCAATAATGATAATTGTATATGATTTATTTATAATTGTATATTGTTAATTAAATTTTAAGATATCTCTATGAGAAAAAATCACAAAGAGACAAAATGGAAAATTCTATCTATAAAAAAATCATAATAACATAAAAATAATTATTTTCAAAAATTCCTGTATACAAGAAGAGCGGGTCGCATCACATTAATTCCAAAAATATTTTTTCTTGTGACTGAATCCACAAGATTATCGTTGACAGTAATTATTCCCAGAATTTTCGTTTGCCGCACAAATTTCAAACAAAAAAATAAGCTTTGAAATTCCCTGCCCGTCCTACATTTGGAAAATCACAAATATTACATTAGCCGAGTTTCAGACCGAATATGCGAAAGCGTCGTTCTTGCGAAGAGTCCTTTGTACGGGCGGTCGTAACGCCTAATTGACACCAGAATTGACCGTTTCAAAGAGGACACAACCATCCGCGCACAAAAGCGGCACAATTTCGACACAACCGATATTACCTAGCGAGAGCATCGTATCGTTTCCGTTTTGGCTTTTGTGAAAAAACTGCATCGCCAGATCGA
Organism: Hydropsyche betteni; assembly: GCA_028571205.2. Taxonomy (NCBI): domain Eukaryota; kingdom Metazoa; phylum Arthropoda; class Insecta; order Trichoptera; family Hydropsychidae; genus Hydropsyche; species Hydropsyche betteni. The sequence continues at coordinate 5,536,894 of JAOXNN020000036.1, read as the reverse complement.
AATTCAACCACTCACTACAAAGCACTCTCGTATCAAATGTTCGAGGAACATAGCAATATGGTTTGAAGGAACCGACTAGAAATTACCTTTCACGTGCACACAAGAATTGCTGGTTTCGTAGCACTCGAGATAGTCGAAAATCAAATTTTGTAATAAATAAAAGTTTGGAAGGAATAAAAATGTAAATTTTTTATCATTGTACCCAGAGCTAGTTAGAAACTGTCTTGTCAAGTGCACGTGTTTGCAGCACCACAACTTTGCCCTATCGCGATGTTAAATTGCGTGTTAATTAGCATCGTAACGACTTCGTAGTGAACTAAACGTCGTTTTTGATATTGAAACTCGGTTTGAAATGTTGCCGAACTGAGCCAGAGGACCATTGTCCGAGTCGGGCACATAACCAAGTCGGACAATCGTAATTCCGGCATGTTCAATTAAGCTCTGCAAACTTGATTGAGCGCAATGTGGAAGCTCTTTGAGACAATTAAGTGGTCGTCTTGATGTCGTAAAACACTATTCCACAATGTATCAAAACTATTATTTATATATAGAAATTTTATTTGAAAGTATATTGATGAAGTGCTTTCTATAATAATAAGGATTCAAGGTTTTTAAAAATATTTTATGATGTAATATATTCTTTTTCATGTAAATGAATAATTAAAGAAGGTTGAGTTTTCGGTGATGTTTCAAAAGCATTGATTTTTGTTTTCATAAAAAAAATTCTGTCGTAAAATATTTTATAAATAAAGAAATTTATTTTTGGCCTTTTATCGTGTATGAAAATATGATATAACATTAAAAATTTGAAATTCTATAAATAAACTGAAAAGTATGCTTCGTTTAGAATGAAAATTTATTGATTGTTTTTGACGTCACAAGATTTTATAGAAAATAATCGAATTTATAACCGTCGAGCCGGAAAACTCTATTATAGTTGAAACCGCAAATTACATGTGACACTTCATTCTCGTTATGTCAGTGCATTATATGGTGCACCCATTCAATTTTTCCGTTATTTATGCGCTTAAAATCGATGTTTAACATTTGTAACGATAAATCATAATTTGATAGATTTTTGAATTTATTCAAGGCTCCATAGACCACTTTTAACATTAATATTTTATCGCGAGACAATCATGATAATACAATATTCATGTAAAACATTTTATAGTGAATCCTAAAAGATTTATGTTTCATTTGATAGTAAAAAATATATTCGATAAAATATGTCGCGAATATTTCATGTCTAATCACAATTTTTGCGTAATATCATGTTCCGCTCTGAAATCTTCGCTGACTTGAGAATATCATCCTGATTTATCTTCACTTTATGATAATTTTTACATAATATTACATCAATTTTTCATTCCTAGATTTAGAATTTTCAAATTTGAATATTTCACGACAGTGAAATGAGATCTCATCAACACATAATAGCGACAACTCATCCATTATTCAGCATTGGAAGATTATTAAAATTAATCACAAGCGAAAACTATTTCCGATAATATGCTCAAAACGAGCAATCACCCAAATTTAATAACACGATCCGAAATAATCACCCGATAAAAACTTTACCACTATAATAAAATTTGACCTTTAATAGTGCGGCCATCTTCGACCGAATTGAGATTCATGAATTTCTTAAAACGGCCCCGCTTAATGACCGAATAACTTTCAATGTGAACAAATGGCGAAGTAATAATTACCTCCACAATGTTTCAAAAGAAATGAAATTATTTTATATTCGGCCGAAAAAAAAAACGGCGCTCGTTTATATGAAAGAGGCGCAGCGCGCGAAATGTTCCGCTAATTGCCGCATTAATCAACGGGGGCAAACATTAAAAAGAATTTGATTGCCGCAGTAAATATTTTAAATACAGTTTCACTTTTTATGTTCCGATAATTCGGTAAAACCATCTTAATGGTATCAATATAAAAGCTGATAGATTTCGTATATCGCCCGGTTGTTTCATTCGATTTTTTTATGTAACGGTAGTCGCTTAATTAGATGATTCGATTTTATTGTTATTAAGATTGATTTGTTTAAATGGAGTTTATTTCGTTTGTATTGATAATGGGATGTCATATGGCGATTCGATCAAAATTTGTAGTCCGTTTCTGAAATTAGTGAGTAAATTGAAGAAATTAGCATTCATGTCGCCTCATCTGTTTTCTTCTTTTAATATTTTAACCGAAAAGAAAATAAAATAAATAAATTTCATCAATGCAAATGTTCTTAATTTATATAAATTTGATTTCACTTATCGTATTATATTTAAAAAAAAGTCTTGTTTCGTCGAAATGTTAACATTCAAATTTTAATAAACCTTATATGAATTAACTTCTAAAGTCATCTATTTTAACTTTTCTATATTAATGTTAAAAGAAAATGCTACACAAACTGTTTTCACCATCGAAATTTAAACATAGTTTGAATTTCCACCGATAGAGTCTCTTTTATAATTTAAATATTTTATTTTGTTTCAATTTATTGTAAAAATTCATTGAAATTGGATGAAAATTAAAATAATTTTAATGGGTATTCCAAAAAATAATTTAAATTGATTAAAATAACATTTTTTTAGTAAAATTTCCAATAAAAATTTAATATTGAATACACAGATGTCTTACATTTTCCATAAATAAATAAATTGCACCAATCCCAATATCCTAAATATCAAATATCAAATATCCCAATAAAATGAACCACTAAAATTAATAACCATATCCTATATACATATGCAAATCCAGTTATAATTTTCAAGTTGGTATCCTGCATTCACACACATTCGCATTCAACTTCTGACCTTTAAAACGTCAATTTGTTTACGAAATAGAAACGATAAGTATTGACGAAAACCTTGTTTAGCAGCGGACGAGAGTAGGCTGCATGTGATTATAAATATTTCTGTTATCGTGTGTCATTAACCTTTATTATTTTAATATAAGAGTTCACTGGCGACTTTAACGAGTTGACGAGTTTACAACAACTTGCAGAACACCTCTGGTGATCTGGACCACACAAACAATTTTTCGAGGTGTTGTCTGGCTGAGGGTGCACCTGCGCCCCAGCAATACTACAAATGAATACTTTAACGATTGTACTTCGATACCTGAACATAAAATTTCGTACAACCAACTGTCAAACTGCGAATGAGTATAGGTGCATGTACGTGTATGAATGTAATGCCAGGTGCCAACTTGAAAAATAGGCACGCTAATCTCTATATGCGTAGGTGCATGTACGTGTAGTTATAAAGGCTTTTCACCAATTGAAAGATTGGTACCCTCATGGGTAATGAGTAGGGTTGCCAATGTCCTATATTTTATAGGGTATGACCTATATTTTTGGTCTGTGCCCTATAAACTATATAACAAATATATAGGATGCAAAAACACTATATTTTCGGCATCAAAACCTATAAAACGTATTTTTCATTTTGCTACATACATTTTCCGGCGAAAGAGATAACTGTAGTGGTTGAAAGTATTTAAGTTTTGCTAAAAAAAAAAAAAATAAAGTAAAAGTAAGCAGGAAAATTCAAACTTTACCTCCCTTCCTCATGAAATTTTTTTCTGATTATTTATTATTTGCTTTTTTCATAAAATACCATATTTTTTTGGATTTGCCCTATATTTTTTTCTGGAAGTGTTATATTTTTTATGGTTTAGTTTGAAAAGGACTATATTTTAATAAATCCAATAATGAATGTATTGGAAAATTTAATATCTACCCCCCTCCCATGAATTAGACCTCTGAATAGTGTACTTTTCATAATACACATTTTTTTTTTTGGAAGCGTTCTATATTTTATTATGGCTTGGTTTCAGTCCCTACCATAAAACACTATAGATATATTATATTTTGGACGTGTCCTATATTTTTTGTGTCTTAGTTTGAAAAATACTATACTTCGCCAAAAAAATGTTGGCAACCCTAGTAATGAGTGACACCTATGGGCAATAAGCGACCTTTAACTCTATAATTCTTTAAATAAATAAGTGTAATATATATTATATATATATATGTACATATATATTTTTAATATGGTGACATCTATATTACTATTTTCAAATTACGGTACTTGCGTAGTGCAGATATCACCCCACCAGCACTGATTACTACTCATTAGTACCTACATGGAAACTACTACTGGGAAAGTTAAGGAAGTATTATAACAGTGAATACATGCTTATAGAACATGCACAATGTGGGTCGATATTGGTGCGAGCAATAGTCGTCTTATTGACGTTTGCGTTTCGGTGGTTGAGTGTCTGGTCGCGTTGTTTATCCGTTTATTTGACAACCTCTTTCGTATTACGACACATATTAGTGTGTATATTGTTACATACATATCTATAGGCTCGACGTTCAGTGTTTAGTGCAACGCACTTCCTAGCTGGTAAACATTTACAATCTATTTATCTATTATATTTATTGTTAATCGGAAAGAAAAGAAAAAATCGCATATGCCACATTGTTACGTGTTGTACTTGATGTATGTGTAGCGATCGATACTTGTCAAATCGACATGATTTGCCATATATCTATATTGCTATTAGTATGTAATTATACTAGTGGCAGTACTCGACATTGCTTGGGACTTAGATTTTAAATGAAATTATTATTTTTATTTAATTTTTGCGGACTGTCCCGTTTTGGTTTTTGAGAAATATGGTCACCCTATTTTAATGATACAAAAACCTTCTCGACACAAAAATATTTGTTTTATATAGGTGGGGGAACATTTTTTTGTGGACTGTCCCGTTTTGGGTTCCAGGAAATATGATCACCCTATTTTAATGATGCTAAAAACCTTTTCTACAAAAAAATACATACACATGCCAATTTTCATGGCGATCGGTCGAAGGGTGTTGGAGTGAAACGGCAACAAACAAACAAATATATATATACAAACATCCATTTTTATATATATAGATTAGCTAAATGCATTCTCGTTTGCACTATTGATCCCGAAATATTGACACTTCGTTTGCGTTTTGTGGAGATTGCTTTACATAACCCAAATTTTTTTCATCTTTAAACTCGCTAATATTTTCAAACTTTATTTTATAAAATGAATTTTGAGTTTTTTCTCAAAAACTCAAAATTCGACATATGACAACTGATTGTGTGTTCAAAGACAGACTCCATAAATTAATGATCGGTATATTGCCTTTACCCAAAACTTATAATAAGCGATATCTAGGAATTATTGTTTGAAAATTATGTAGATACATAATGGTTCAAAACATCTAGGCATCTAGGATATGACTTCTGACAATACTTACAATTTGGTGCATTTTGTTCGTTTGGAAAGTGAAATTTTTTCATGTTGAAATAAGAACATTCTATAAAATTATTTCATGTTAGCTGATTTTTTACATTAAGCATTTTTATGTTAAACTATTTTCACTCTATTTCAAGTCAGGCGTTAATTCAATCTAGGCGTAATCACAATATGCTAATTTAATAGCTGGTTGACTCGGTTGAAACTCGTGGAACCGCATTTTTGATAAAAGTATTTAAATTCGAGGTCATATGTATTTGGTCATTGAATTTAACTGTTTTCAATTTATGTTCCAGTTGCTTCTGTACTATAATTCAATCGAAATGAAATCCGAGATGAATTTAGACCTAGCCTCCCCCGAACAAATAACACTCGAAGAAAAGGTAGCCATATTCAAAAATGACCCTGACAAAATGAAAGAGGCTGCAGAATTTGTAGACGAATTGTTAGAGAATGCTAAACGCGATGCAGAAGCAAAAGCGAGAGATCACGACAGATCCAAAGCGGTAAACATCTTTTTTTAAGATATTGTTTAACAATAAGATAAAGTTTGTGCCTTGTTTCTATATACTGAATCATATTTGTTTTTATTCTAGGAAGCAGAGGCTGATCAAGGTAAGATTTTTCACACTGGGTCTTAACCCTTTGCACTCTTGAGAATTTTCCGAAGAGTTTCCCGCAACTCTGTGGTTTTTCAAGCATTTTTAAAATTATGATTTTTTCAGTGAAAAATAAAAATCAAATGAAAAACTCTTTTTAAAGTTGTTTTATATTTTTTACGTACTTAAACTTTTAAAATTAATTAACGTATAGTACTTTTTAAAACAATCTTCTGGATGCAAACTGACCGTTGATTTCAGACATATTTAGGGCTATAAGTGCAAAAAACCTTTTTGAGAGTTGAAACAATTAATTAAGATAAATATATACAGAAAAAAGTTAATGAATTTAGTGTTTCGATCGAACTGTAGTGTGTCAGAATATGCAAGGTACATCATCTTGACGATTAGTAGTTTTTTTTTTATTTTACGTCGTATAGTGTTTATTTTTTTCATTATCACGGCATAAATGATGAAAATCGATTTCTTAGGGTTTAAATTATATTCTTGATACAATTTTATAGAATATGGAGGTATGGTGCTCTTTAAAATTTCGAAAAAAAAATGTCGAGTGTGATTCGACACAGAGTTACGGGAAACAAACGGTCGTCGAGTCACACTCGACGCGGAGTGGAAAAGGTTAAATGTAAGACCACTAAAAATAATTCATTCTCAACATTTTGTAAAAATTTGTTATTGTTGACAGGTTTGAAACGACGTATTGGGACCAGAGCACGAGGCTTCATTGTCAGATTATTTGAAGCTATTTGTAATTGCACACATACCGGACCAGCTGTGGCAAGACCGACTACACCAAAAAAGTAAAGCACAATCCATATTGAGGCAAAAACATGTACGCCTTCTCAAAAAAATAATACCATCACATTATACGCTTACCTTCTACCCTTAATTTGACTATTTGGATGTATTATTATAGTATATATATTACCAAATATGCTGGGATAACTTTTTCGATATGCGTTTATGTATGTGTTACACATACAAAATCAAATCGTTATCAATCTAAGACCAATGATTATTACTAGGTTTTTATTCGTTTTTTATAAACCCAAATTGTCAAGTTATTTGTAACTTGTGGGCTGGAGTAAATTTTTGATATTATTCTATCGTTTTTTCGTAAAAAATTTATCATATAACTAAGAAAGATTGCCATATCAAATTGAATTTGAAAAAAATCTTTGTACTATTATTTTCAAATACTTTGATGGTCAAAAGTACATATTGAATTAACCAAAATGGGTTTCTATATTTATCGTAATTTGAATGATAGATGTTAATTTTGAAATTAAGCGTTTTTTATAAATTGTGTTTATACATTTTTTTTATGTAATTCTATAAGAGTTACTATGTTACACTATATTTGTTATCAATTATCAATATTTTTATATGTATTTAGTTGTTTGTTATATTACTGTTATATGGTTTTTGATATTTATTTCAATTAATGTCTCTTTATATTTTTCCACTTGTTGAAAAAATTTATTTTAATTAACCATTAAGTATTTCCGAAAATGATATTTGTGTGAAAAAAGAGCACTCATCTGGAGTTCAATAAGAACCCAAATAGTTATGGGTGATAATTTTTTTCGTTTATCTATATCCATCTGTATGTATAAATTAAAATTCAATTATAAATTGATATGAAGAGTATTTATTTATATTTGACTTACTTCTCATTCGTGAAAACATTCCCATTGTATTTCTGTGATATTTTTCTTAATTTTTGACTATCAAATAAATAATCTCATATGTAATAAATATTGGAATTGCACAATTGTATTTATACAACATGTATTTGGATAAGTTACATATTCTACTTCTTGTATTTGAATATTTTTTTAACATACTTTTTACTGTATTTAATTTAATATCTAGAGACCATTTGATTCAAGATAAAAAAATGTTTAGAATTGATTAATGTGAACTTTAATAAAATATAACGTAGTTTACACAATGTCATTTCTCTTTACTGTAATTGTTTTGAAAAATGTAATATATGTGCTAGCGAAATATTTTCTAATTGTATCTGATGTGTGTGGAAATAATTATATTTGTGAAATCAAAAATGATGTGAAATGTAATTTCAGAAATGGCTGTTTGATACTTGAAAAATTGTTATAAATTGTCATCCGTCTTAGAGCAATATTATTTTTTGTTTTTATAGGAGTAATAAATACTTCACAAAGTGTATGACTGCGTGTATGGGAATGTATGAGCCGAATTAGAAAATAATTTTCGATGTATACCCATAATGTGACAATCAATGTGTTTTGAACTTGTCATATTTGAAAAGTTACATTTATAATTATCTATCTGTATACCCCCAAGCCTTTATATAGTCTTACAATAAATACTAACATCTGAGTAATTGTGAAAGCTGATATTTACATTTAAAAAAAATTAAATGAAGTTCATGATCAATTAATTAATTATTTCTACAATAATTTAGAAAATAAATGGAATTTTGAATAATACATTTATATTATATATTTCAGTTCAATCTAATGACAATAAATATTGTCATTTAATTATGTGAAAGTTCATCTGCCTTTTATAAATCCAAAGACTGAATTACAAAATTTTTCCTTTATTATATATCTCGAATCTCACTAAAACTCATAAGTAATTTTCCATTGGTTTTTATAAATTTAAGTGGAACTGAAATTTAAACATTTTTTTTTTAATTATAAAAAAATGTTTTAAATTAAATGAATATAGAAATAATTATATTATTATATAATATATACCTATGATAATATGAATGACAGAAAATGTCTTCCCATTTTTATTTTTGTTTGTTTTGAACCACTGCATGATATGAAAACATTTTCATAATGTTGAAAAATGAGTTAACAAATTAATGGTAAGTGAATTTAATTTTTACTTCAACTTGTTCTTGATGTGTCCTTAATGTATTATACATGTATTATCTTAATGGGAACATGAGCTTTCACCTTTGAATATTTGTCCTGTAAATCTCTATCCAGATTCATAAAAAATGTATTCGTACATGAATTATATTTGTAATTGAATGTGATTAAATATAAATTTGTGTTTTGTTCTGACGAATCAAATAATTAAAGTGATTATTTGGATTAAGTAAACTGGATTTTTTTTATTATTTAGACGTTTGACAATTTCTAATATGTTTTAAAACATCTACAGGTGTAAGAAATATTTTTTTATCACATTTCTCACAATAGAATTCTCTCAAATTTGGTTTACTTGATGCCTCAACACTGCTTCCTTTTTTCTCTTTTTTCTTTAAATCCTTTTTTATGCATAAACAAATTTTGTGCTGCATTTTTTCCAATGGTGACAAACACATAATCATTTCACACTGATCACACTTCCAAGGTGCTTGACTTATTACCTGGTATAAATTATTTGTCCAATCGGTCTCTGCAAGGCTTTGAAATTTTCAACATTACATTTAGTAGTACCAATAATAAAAATATAGTTATGCTCTAATTACTTAGAGCTAAATTGAATTATTGCAAATCTCTGATTTAAATAAGTTAAAAATATACATACCTTTGAAACATAATATGGTCGGTAAGCCAAACACCTCCTTTTTTTTCATCAATAAAACATGAAAAGTTTTCATCAAATGGATTAGGGTTTATATCTGGATAAATGATATCTTCTTTTGCCTTATTATACAATATTTTCAAATCAGCCGGCAATAGACGTTTTATGGTATAAGTGACATCTGTGGTCATGTAAGATGCTAAATTTGTAGATAATTCGTATTGTAATTCTTTATTAGATTTTTTTTTCGTTTCAGGAGTATCTTTTTCTAAAGTATTCTCTACGTTTAAAGTCACGGCTATAAATATATGAAGGAAAATGTAACTTTTTCATTAACCAGATTAATAACATTCTCAGCACATTTTTTATTTACCTTCTAAACGTTCGTTTATCAAACTGTCCCACTGTTTTCTCAATTGTGACGCTCTAAATAGCAATTGAAGTCCTACTTCTGGTGTGGGGAATTCTAATTGCAACCAAGAATCACAGACTATTCTAGAGAGGCATTAGAAATTCAAACCGATGTTAGAATACAGAGTTTATTATTATTTAGTTTAGAATATATAATATTATAGTTATATTGAACCAATGTTCGAAATATAACTAATAAATAAATAATTACCTTGAAAATGATAGATTCGTATCAATGCAATGAGCAAAAAGTAATAATGTTTGGGCAGCAGGCATTCTCATGGTGTTCATTAAATATGGTTTTGTAGTTTCTAGCAAAGATCTACAAATAAAAAGGACTATTATTTTGTCAATTTAGAAGTAAACATAATTCGTTTAATGCTTACAAATAACATAATATTTGATGTTTTGAACTAAGAGGTAGTTTCGATGTATACCCAGAATTTCCTATTTCAATATCATCTTCACCCATTTGCAATACTTGTGGATGATTTCCAAAATAACTCATCGGATGAAGTGAAACAAAAGCTTTACTGGATGTGTGAAATAATTGTTCCGTTACAGACTAAAAAAAAATCACAACTTTAGTTTGAATATTAAAATATCATTAATTATCACTAATATTTTTACCTTGCAATGATTGAATTCATCAGCTACAGCGACTTGTGGATAAAGTGCTCTACATAGAATCAATTTCAATGTAGACAAATCTTTTTGATTAGTAGCGCTACTTCCCGAAATTAGGTCCTAAATGACATTTATAAAATTACAATACATATTTGAAATGTACATGTAAAATAAATCAGTAAAAATATGCGTTTACCTGCACTTTTTTCATATCATTGTTGAGTCTAAATTCTACATCCTTAATATCAATAACATTGGAATTTAAATTGCTTTCATTGAATTCATCATCTAATTCCCACATTTGCATTTTTAATTTTTTTCGTTTATTAGTCTCTTCAACTGACTGATCACGATGTTTTCTATGCAAAAATAAAAAAAATTACAATATTAATAAGTACAATTTTATAATTGCAAATAAAATCAAGTTGTTCTAAAATCTATACAACATTTACCTTCTCATATCTTTTAATTGCTTTAATTGTCCGTGTCTGAGAGCTCGGTCTGCTGATGACATTGTTTCTGGCTGAATACTTTCTAATAAGCCACAGTCCTAAAAATGAGATTTTTTAATTTGAAGATTGTTTAATTAAAACAGTATATATTATATATAATATTAGTTATACGTATATCAATTTTAATGTTTTATCTGATACATATTTTATGGCTAACATTTGTTTAGCATAATTATTCAAATCGAAATGTGCACTAAAAAGTATTTATTATGTTAGATTTGGATTTCTCAAGCTAATAGCTGCACTCCCCTTTAATTTGCGAGACTTCTATTATATAGTAGAGGGTCATAAAATGTTTCATTGTCAGTGAAATCTAAAAATCTCATCTACTTATAATTCTTTTTTTTGTTTCTATTCTTTGGTTATGAAAATACATTGTGCATAATCTACATTAAAATATAACATATTATATTATAAATAGACATATACAATTCACTAATGGACATTATTTTAGTTTGCACATTCAGGCCCTGTTCGAGGGATATGTGACCCAATAGCAAATAGAGTGCAAAATTAATCTGTCGTTGACAACATAACACATATTTTCAATTAATGCACATTTAATTTTTTTGTTGCTCATTAAACCGAATCATATTGTTATATAATAAAATTATCATTCATACTTTACATTACCTGCAAAAGATCTTTAAATTGTGTCCGTAATTTTGTTATTTCATAAAACCTTTGTTCTTCCAATCCACGTTTTTTACACCACTGTCGTGATCCAGTGCTATTAAAACTTTCTCTATTTTTGCTGTAAGATGATTTCGAATAGACCCACTCTTGTTTTACTTCTAACCATGCTGCATAAGTATTCAAAAGAGTTAATGGATCACCATGATCAGATTCTAGGGGTTTACGTGCTGTCTAGAGAAAAAAATGTTTTGATCTATATGAATAAAAATATAATAGCATAAAAACGTTCAACTAGAATTAACACCTCGCAATCCACATCTCTATGTGCTCGATTTGTATAAGGGGATTGGACTGATAAAGCAGCTGCAAGTGATAATGTCGTTTCCGACTGCAGTAAAACTGATCCTAATATTAACATTTTTCCAAGAACTATTTCTACAGGTAACCGAGAAAGTGCTTTTCCAAGAGAAGTAAGACGTTCGTTTGATGTAATGGCATACTGAAATTAGTTAAATCAGTTGATTGCTTTTTTCTGATAAATTAGTAGAAAGAAAAAAAACAAAAGTTTTACATGTTGCTTTAGTTCCAATAATGCATTCTCAACACTTTCAGGTTGAGGAGCATCTAAAAATGGGAATTTCCTGACATCATTAAGACCCAATGATATCATCAATAAAAGTAAACTGTCCAAAGGCACTCTTAATAATTCTGGAGTCCCAAACGGCTCCAATGACGAATATTCCTTTTCAGAATAAACACGATAACATACTCCAGGTCCTGCAAATTGAATGACATTTAAATATAGTGCAAGCAGTATTCATTGTCGTATTCCACCGATTGAATTGTCAATCGATTTGAAGAAGTGATTTTATTAAAATATAAACTAGGTTTTAAATCATTAAAATCACCTGTTCTTCCTGCTCGACCTTTTCTTTGCTCGGCACTAGATTTTGGTATCCAAAATTCTTTAAGCCTTTGCATCTTACATGATGGGTCATAACTCATTTCTTTAACCTGTTGTTCAGAACAATTAAAAATTATACACACATTCATGGTTTGTTCTAAGTTATAATTATATTTTTGATGTATAGATTCATTTGAAAACAATTTAATACCTTTCCAGAATCAACCACAAATCTAATTCCATCAATAGTAACTGATGTTTCAGCAATATTAGTAGAAACAATACATTTTCTGACACCATCTGGTGGGTAATCAAAAACCTAAAAAATAATAATATGAACTAATGTGCTTTTCTTATAATGTACATTAGTTATTGGCTCATTTTGCTTATTATACTTTATCTTGATCGGCTATTGACAAACTACTATGCAGTGGCAAAACAATCCATCTCTTGGATTTTTCAGCATACTGATTAGCGGCATCAACAACAGAAGTTATTTCTTGCATTCCAGATAAGAATATTAAAAGATCTCCTTTTTCTTCTTCTGTAAAATGATAGTAATTTGAATTAATATTTTAAGTATTTATATACATATTATATTATTAATTATATACATATTATATTATTACTAGGATATTTGTTATCTATAATTTGCATTATTTGGAGGTAAGGTTGTGGATCTAGACGTTCTGATTTTGAAACACGTCCTTCAACTAAGGTGGGTCTATAAAATAATTCAATAGGATATAATCTGCCTGGAACCTGTAAAATTATAATTAATAATTAAATATGAAATTAAATAAAAACTATTTTGACGATTGGTTTTAAATCACTAATAGAACGATTTCTTTTGTGCAATGGTATATCTCCCAATTTTCTGCATTTAAAAAAAAGTGATTATTGACAGTATGATAATAAATTTTCAAATTGATATGTCTATGATTTGATAGAGTTTTTCTTGCACTAGATATAGATTTTTTTTCAAAATATTGAAAACTGTTCATAATTTATAAAATTGTCAATTTTTCAAGGCGCTACAATGTCATTGACCGTTATTGTACGTTGGCATTATTGAAAAAAATTAACTTTATTCCAAATTAACTGTGTCATGAAACTAAACAAGTCTCCCATATAATGTAATACTTACCTCAATAACGGCAGCATTTTCATTTTTAAAATAGTCAGAAAATAATTTGATATTGATAGTGGCAGACATTAAAACTAATTTCAAATCCTCTCTTGATTGTATTAAACATTTCAATATGCCCAATAAAAAATCACCGTGTAGATGCCTTTCATGTATTTCGTCTAAAATGATCACATCATAACTAGAGAGGGCAGACTCTGAAGCTATCTAACAATAAAATTAAAATAATCTTTAATATAAATCATCAATATAAACATTATATATGTTACAGTTTGAGTTTGAGTTTGAGTTTGTTTTTGTTCCACTTCGTTTGTGCATGAACAAACTAGTCTGTTAATTCACCTTCTAAATGCTAGAGTACAATTGTTCGGGTGGTACGACAATTTTAGTTGTTTGTACTCAGATAACGCTCTTATGCTAAATATCAATAAATGAAAATTGGTATTTCAACTAATGATCAAGAAATACACGTAGTATCTACCCGTTGTATCAGTTTAAACTTCGAGAGTTTTTTTTGAACACGTTTTCACAACTCAAGCTAAAACGCTAACCCAACCTAACCCAAGCATGATGCTAATGATGTTTCTTTATAGTTTAGACGCAATTGTATGAAGGTAAAATTTGACAGTTGACATTCAAACTAAAATCGATAGTTTGGGTATACTCAAACTAGTATGGGTGTAAACAAATAAAAGCGAACACTTGAACTGTGACAGATCACAGAAAATAAACATTAATCAAGATCAAGAAAATAAGCGTTAATATTTTTTATCAAAGTAAACTTGGTTGAATATATAAGAAAGAATCAATTTCAAAATTTCCTACATGAAAAAATTGGAACAATTAAAGCGGATGTGAAAAAAAAACTGTTAGTCATTTTGATTATGCTTCGGGTCATATGTACGGCAATTATCTCGAAAATAATTGGCAACCCTATCTGGGCCATGGTAACTATGCAGACTAAAACAATAGGACGAGCGTTGAAATTGGGCGAGGTTCGTGCGAAAAGGGATATTTTTTACAGTGGACATTAGGAAAAATTTATGACCTCTAATCCTAGACGGCGACCCCCCGGTGAAGGGTTGCTTTTTCGCTCCCCTTCTAGGCGGCGTAAAGTCTGACAATTTGGCTATTCCGTGCGTAGTTTTTGCGGACGGGGGACATTTAAATTGCACTAACTTGGTTCTTTTTTCCCGACGGGGGCCACGGCAATGTCCTTTTTCAGGTCGTTAGTGCTTCGTTCGAACATTCCAAAAGTCGAAATATAAATTTTATTATTCGCGGCACGTGCGTACGTCTGCGTACTTTCTGGAATACGTTCTACGTACACGGGCACTTTTGTTTCGACAGACATAATGGCAGATTCGTGTATCCCGATTTTCTTGATTTTTTTTCGGAACATTTCAATATCAATGGTGAACATTGAACTTGACCTTAGCGTTGACCGGAGAAACTAAATTCGAAATTAAATAACATATATGTTGTATTTATATAAAAAAAAAAACTATAAACCATGTGAAACGGATGAGCGTGTATTGTATAAAAAATACCGATTTATACGTGTATATAAAACTGGATTTTGAGCTTTCTTTAAATCATTTATAAACAGTCGAATGTTTGAATTATTTATAAATTTATCTATTTTTGAAATTTTTTAAAAATAGTCATTGCATACAACATTCGCACCATTTAGCATACTCCAAAATGAATCGTCCACTAAACAAATCGCATTCCACAATACAAGAATTTTCCGACAGATCGCATCAAACCAATTACCACCCGTCTCGAACGACGCAAAAAAAAAATCAACATCAAAACCGAAAAACCGAGAGTACAACAACCGCCGAAGCATCAACGCAGAAACAGGAACACGCCGAAGGAAGCTATTGACCCACATAGCGGTCGTTTATTGCACTTAGAACAACCGCAGAGCCAAGTTCAGCAAACGCCCGCGGACTCCGGTGTGGGGCCCCACGGGGGCGGAGCCCGAGGGCGGGGGCCCGGGGCCCCAGACGGGTCTCGCCGACAATGTCACCCGCGCCAGACCGTTTGATCTTCAGAGGTCGACCGCTCCATCCTCGCGGGGGTCGCCGAACCGACGATCCTCGTCCTCCGGGTGTTTGCCGAGGATGGGTCCTGTCGGAGGATGAGTCTGGGTCGAGGATCTGGCCGGTGGACGGGTGGTGAAGGTTGAAGGTGGTGGAATCGACGAAAAATTGGCGTGTTTTTTATGATGACGGGGAATGATGGGTTTTTTTTTTGGACAGGAGTGATGCTTTAGTTTTATATATCGTCGGGTTTTACGGTTATGATAATGTGGGGGTGTTTAATGAAAAATTTAAATTGTCCAATTATGTCGAAAATATATCGAATTAATAATGAATTTTTTTTGAGTTAATTGCTTTATTATAATGTGAGCGTATTATGCATTACAATCATAATGATGCACTTCGTGTTTATCGTACATCTTGGAAGAATATATTTTATTTTAATTAGATATTATAATAGTGCATATAATGCAAAATTTTATAATAGCCATTTGTAAAACGACAAGAAAAAAATAAATTTCAAATGTCTCTGAATAAAATTTAACGCATTTTCATAATCTGGATAAGATAAACATACCATAAACCTGGATATGTAAATTCTCAACGATGTTTCTATTACGTTTAATGTTTCATTTTTTTTTTTCTAAAGAGGGAGCTCAGAGGGAGAGTTAATCGCGAAGGTACCCTTGAGAAGTACACGCCATAAAGTAGAAATACACGCTTAGATATTTAAGCGTCGTATAATATCCAAGATCAAAATGACAATACAAATAAAGCGTAGACTAATAATTCAAACAACATTGCCATATTATACAGATTTATTTACAAACGATTTATCGTCGTATTTTTCGCGTGTTCACTATGGCATGTCATCCGAATGGCGTTGTATCGCACAACTTCTGAAAACTCTCGCGTTTGTTACATTTCATTTAACGGCCGTAATTACAGCCTGTGCTAATTCGAAATGGTTTTCGCGGTTTTTTTCGCGAGCGATTTGACGCTCATGATTATGCGCAAAGAGCTGACTTAGCGATATTGTGCCCGTTAGCTATCGACGATTAATTTTCCACCGACTTTCTAATGCGAAGGCTCAAATTGAAAATGTACACGATCATTTTCATAGCCGTGGTCGTTTGACGTCACCGCGAAGGTGCGTATATAACAATATAAATACTTTTTCAGATAAACGAAGACCGCGTAAAAACGGAGAGATTAGGTGTTTAAGTTTAGCCTTCATCGTGGCTTGTAAAAAATGATCTCCTTTTGCCGCACGGATGAAAAAAAAATGATAAAATACCGGTACAGTTACACGATCGTATGTAAATATGAAATTTTATGCGTCGTAACGAATTTCAATAAAGGAATTTGAAAGTGAACATTTGAGTTTCGAAACATAACAGTACCAGTCTGTAGCGGTCAAGGAAACTTGCCTAACCGACCTTCACCGATACACTTTTAAAAGCTACCATGACACTGTGTGATTAAATTTAATTTGATAATCCGACATTTTTATACGCCGAAGGATTTTTTAAAACTAGATCGATCGGACGAAAAGTGACCCTTCCAATATAAGATATAAATCTCGCGTTCGAGAATATATTTCAATATCGACAATATTGTCGACGACATAAAATATTCAGGGATTTAATTATGCTGTACATAAATAACGTTAAACGTTTCCCACATATAGAGTTAATTAATTTATGTATGTATCTAAGAATACAAGTTAGGCGCCGTTGAGGCAGAATAAGAATATATTGCAATCGATAAGATAATTTTTTTCCAGATCCTTTTTCGGCAGTATTATCTCACGATGTTCATTGTCGAAAACTTTTGGAAAGTTCCCAGACACTCGACCCGGAAATCATTCAGATCGTCTAAAATCAATCGTAAATTCAAAGTAAGCAAACTTCGTGCTTGTACAGACTCGTACGTGCAAAATCAAAACTAGCCTATGTGGTCGTATATGCACGATTTTTTTAATTATGATTTCACATCCGCAACGACGAGACGAATTTAATTGTGGATCAGATCCACTTTCTCCTCGGAGCGCTTAAAGTATATAAAGACAATACCGAAAAAACAAAACGGAGGTAACCCGTTCTGCTCTTGTCGAGGACACGGCACTAGGCAACGTTAAATGTGAAACTTGTCAATCAATTTTGCAACGCATTCAAAAATTACGCACTGTGTCGTCGAAATTAAAATTCCACCGGAGTGAAAGCAAATAATAACAATCCTAGGCTTTCGCCGCTCGATCTCGTAAGTTTTCTATGGTGAATTTAATTCGAGCGTTCATTATGAGTTCGAGTACGCAGCCGAAAGGAGTTGAGAAGTCTCGAGTTTCGAGAGGGAAGAGTCTATTTAATTGCTCTTAATTCGTCGAGAACTTTTAATAAAGAAATACGTTTAATATTCATGGTCGGGTAGATCATAAGCGTTTTGTTTGCTAATTCCAAAAAGCACTTTATTGTCCTAATTGGGGCAGACACGAACGGGACAGACGGGCAAAATGCTGACTCATTCGCTAGACATTTTTATGGAATAATTGATCATTGACTTGCATGAACTTAACCTATATATTACATTTATAATGGGAGCACTGCTCTCTTTCGGGACATATAGATTACAGAACGAAAAGGTCATCTCGAAATAGACACCATAAATATCTGGAAGAACATCATATTCGACTCTGAAAAAAATACTAGCGGACTTGTAATTTATAAAAAAATATTTCCGAAAACATCTTACCATTTGCGAAGCGGTCGTGAATTATAAAATAATCCGAAGAATCACGAAACGCTTCTAAGAAATAAATTCAAGCAGGAATTAGATGTAATGGATGAAAATCGTTTTCAGGAAGGCACGTGTAAAAAAACAAAAACAATTCAGTATTGATTCGATAAAACTTCCCTTCCTTGATCCGAAAACACAACGGAAACGCTTCATTTCGCAGAATCGAAAACACATATAAAAAGGATCAATAGGGACATTTGAAAAAATGAAATCACACACAGAAAATGCACGTGATGCGTCCAATTGCACACGCCACCCTTTCCCACCGACCCCTAACCGTGATAAATATTCATTTGATCGGACACAAATGGCAAAACAGCATGATTGCAAAGTCCAACCTCATTCGTTGCCACACGGCCGACAGTGATAAGGTTCCCTGGGGGAAAGGGCGGCTAGGGACCCGTGCCTTTGCGAACTTATCGTGTACATTATCGGGGTTGACATGTACCGAGTGAAACATCAAAAAGTGTGTAGCTAAAATCCGTATTAGCTCTAATTAAATTTACGACGTCCCTAACTGACGACGGGCCCAAAGCAGTTCATTTTAGATATACACTTACGAACTGGGTGTAAGGGTTATCATATTGTGTCTAAAATGTGGATAAGCTCTCGATTTCTATTAAACATGCTTTTCGGGAGTGGATTTTTATTTTTTACTATTATAAGTATAAAAAAAATAATTAATTTTTGTCTCTCGATTGATAAAAAAAAAATAGTTTCACCATCTCCCAAATTTGGTCAGATAACTTGAAAAATATTTATATAGATATAAAACAGTTAAAACGCTCAAAGACACGGAATAAAATTAGGCAAAAAATAAATTAATTGTATCAAAATTATCAGATGTCCGATTTGCTTTTTTGGAGATTCTTTTCAATCTCGTGAGTAATTTTAGGCGTGATTTTTTTCACTATATGTTCCTTGCATCGATTTATCGTAACAATTTTGATGGGAGTGCAATCATCGTCGAAATATGCGAAATCGAATTTGAGTTCGAGCTTATGGCCAAATCCGAACGTATGAAACTGTCAACAAATATATGATAGCCATCTTGGATTTTTTGACAACTTGGCCGAACGGTGATCTGATTTTTTTTATAATCCATTACAACTAACAAAAATCAAATGAAGATCAATTCAAATATGTACATAAAAAGAACGATAACAACCCAATATAGTTCAAAAACTTGGGACTTGAAAACTTGACTTGTCTTTCGATAACTATTTTGATAAATGTAGATAGACGTCTTCTATACGTTTTTACTTCTTTTAATCTTTAACGACTTTATAAAACCAATATTTTCATTCATCTTCTTTCTAAATATTCACCAAAATACCGTCTGTTTATATTTTTCTAGCTGGTAACCCTATTTAGTCGTGACTGTCAGAAAACTAGCACTCGCGGCGGTTTACACTACAACTCCAATTAATTACGTTAGTTCAATATGAGATCTAATTATTCTTTCTCCGGTTTTAATTTTACCCGCACACGCCCGTCAGTGATTCGAATGCCGAGTGTGAACATAAAGAAGTAAGAAACAAGTTTCGAATCGGAATGACAATGCTTTATAGTCCCGCAATCGATCAAGTGTATTGTTTTTTCGTGACAAAATTTCAGCATAGCATCTACTACATCCGGGTTCTCTTTTACTGTCGATCTAAGATGCTCAAATATACAATAAACGGTCCACAAAAAATAAGTGAAAGTAATGGAAATTGTCAAAAATGTTTCATATTATCCACTAATCTATCTATAATCGGTATTATATATAAAAGCCTATTTTCAAATTTTAAAACTTATCCATCGAAAAATAAACATATATTTTAGAATAACACACTCGATCATAATGGGCGATAAATGCACTTTCTTAAATATAGAAAGCAAAACAAATAAAATAGAACACGCCGGCTAACTAACATAATAATATTATAAATGACGTGATTATGCAAATACACGAAAAAACGAACCATACTAGGACAAAATTGGAAGTTTGGCGATCGCTGGGTGAGAGTTATCTCGTCGAATTTCGCACATGATTGATGCTGGCCAAGTGTGTAACGGTGCCGATACAATTCATCGCAACCAGACGAAATGATAAGAATCTATATACACTTCAGGACCGGTCGGCTCTCGATTACTTCTAGCATGGCGAACTCGGACGCATTTCATCTTAAAGACTATTTAAGAGTCGAAGAAAAAAATAAAAGATCGTAAAATAAAAATTTGGACGTGTGAGTATCGAAAATTTGCGATTGCCACTTTTCGTCGGGAAAAAATGACCGTAGATGTTGCCCAGCTGATGCAAAAGATAAACCGAGTTTAAGCGGAAAAAATTAAGTTCGCTTACGGAATTCGGGATTTAGCAATTTTCGTCATTGGGCCGAAATGAAAAAACTTTGGGACCGTCCCTTTTTTGGTGCTTCCAAATGAAAGTTTTTTCATTTCAATTTGTTTACACGCGAACTCGAGTGAGGCGTTCGACAATTCGGCCGTTTTGTGATCTGTCGTTCGATTACAGGTAACGAAAAGTTGAATCGGAAAGGGCAGGATACGGGAACTGTCTACTTATCGATCGGGGATCGAATGAAATCCTTTTTCGATAGTCACGGGTGCCGGATGTTCTAACCGTGAGATATGCGCGTTAAGCTCGGGTAAAAAAATGGAAACAGTTAAAAAACGTCCCGAGTAAAACACGTTTATAATCGATTCGAACATTTTTATTTATGATACGAGAGTTATGCATGTCGGCCGCGGTCGTGACTGTGTTAAAATTTATATTTTGGTCATATGATATCATGCGTCCAGTCGTGAACTTGTTCTTGACATTAGGAGCATCTTCAATATCGCAAATTAAGTCAACGGACGGAACCGATAAAATCTTATTTATTTTCCAATACTAACGGCATTTGTTATTTATTGAAAATTTATTTGAACACAACCAATTCTTCGGCCGTATTATAACAAAAAAAAAGTGTCGGCGACAAAAAAAATTGGAGCCCCCCGAATAGCGACGACCCAATTTGTTATTGGTACAATAAATTCCGTACATGTCTCACAAATGGTCAAATATTGTTTCAGAGCATTCTTGGCGACAGGTGAAAACCGTTTTGAGAATATTTACACCCAACGTTCTTTCATTTACATCATATATCAATAATATGCGAGTGCGCAATTTATTTATACACTTGCTCACATACGGCCGTGGCGAAATTAACTCATTCGCCGTATCAAAGTGCAACAAAGTAGTCGAAACATTTGCTGAACTAACGAATTTCACGTGACACTTTATCTGATTGCGAACACACACTTTGCACAACCTATCAAATTCCGCCGAGATAAAGCCGCGGGACGTGCGAAAAATTACAATTTTCGCATACCGCAGATCCGAAACAGAAATCCCAGTAAAATTACCGGCTCGAAATAATCCGTTCATCAATCACCGATAAGCCATTAACAGCCGGTCACGACTATCTCAACACTTGACCGATCCACCTCGCCATCATGGGCCCATGAATGAGACGAGGACCTGAATCGGATGGAACATGAATGAAGATCTGCGTACACACGTGTGCCACGTTATTATATTGACGTGCGAGCGAAAGCAATTGTGAAATACGAATATCTCTGATTGCGGATGTCTGGCCAGCTCTGAATGGGAAGGTGTCCGATTCGGAATGTTCAATGATATCGGGACGATTCCCTTGCACGGGTGAAAATGAATGGGTTCATTGAATATTTTCGCGATGGTATCGAAAATCCGTATACTGCAACAATAAGTGAAAATACTTATAAACAGGTGTTGCTAATTGCTGCGTCCGGTAAATCCAATTTAAAACTTGTTCAGAGTACGAAGCAAAAATTTTCGTTTCGAGTAAAAATATACAAATAAATAAACTGCTGAAAGTTATGGGGAATTCAACACGGCACACCTGCGCTTTTTTTTTTAATATTTTTCAATTAAATATAAAACAATGTGTTTACAATATGAAAGCGGTCAGAATTCCAATGCTACGTTTACGTGTTTATAACGGCTCGCTCGGCCAGCTATGCTCGTTCAGTTTTATCATTCGAAAAACGTAATTAAGTCGAAAACTGGCAGTGTAAGTGCTAAATAAGAAAAAAAATGAATACGATTAGACTAAGCTGTGATGATTTACTATCACGTGGTTGTGGTTTTACGAGCGACGTAAGTTACCATTCCGCTATCAATCAAGCTCGTTACGCAGTCGCGGTTGTTAAAACTATATTGCACCTGAACTGGACGCGGGTCAATTTACTATTTTAAATTTGAGCATTTAATACAATGTTAATATTCGTTGGCTAATTGAATAAATAAATATCGAGTACAATAAATTCGAGCTTTTATATTTATGTGAGTTTGTATTGAAAGTAAGCGATAAGTGAACTTGTATCGAACGAGTGAATTGGCTCAACTTTGTATAGTATTGGTTCAACATAGTAATACAAAATTAAAAAGTATAAAATTGTAAGAATTTATAAAAACATTTAGTTGCAAAAATGAATGGAAGAATCGAGCTAAAATAAAAAGTAATATTTTGAAGAAAAATAATAATTATAGATACGTGGCCTGTAAATTAAGTAATGAGACTGATTTTTTTAAATTTTTTTATTCAAATAAAATTACAATTCTATATT
>JAOXNN020000036.1:5485825-5513609 GCA_028571205.2 Hydropsyche betteni | reverse complement strand
TTTTTCCACTCCATCGCCGTTCGACTGATCACTATGAAAATTGGCATGAATATGTATTTTTTTATCTAGAAGGTTTTTGACATATCAAGCTGTTATAATACAGACTGGACAGGCAGGACAACGTCTGCCGGGTTTAGCTAGCATATATATAAAACAATAGTTTTTATTTTTCAAATTGACGTCAAATACAATATAACATGAACGGTCACGTTTTTGAATATTAATGAAAATCAATCAATTGAATGTACAAGTGAAAACAATAATTTTTGAAAGAAAAATATCTTCGAGTATTTTTAATCAAAAGAAATTAATAATATCGAACATTGGAAATATTATATTATAATATAAATCTCCGAGCCGCTTCACGAAAATTAAATAATTCCATTCATAAAAATCATTGGTCCGGAATAATGACCGATACTCATTCGACTGTAAAATAATACTTCCGCATACATATTTTTTATCTACATGAAACGCTTATCGGAGGTATTCATCTGAAAATATCCCGAAATTTCATACGAAAAACGTTTTCGCATGATATTCGAATGAGGCGAAATGCGAAAATAAAAGAAAATTACAAAAGTAAAACTTCCCAGAAACTCTCTGAACTCAAGCGGTGAAACTTGTTTAATTATCTAATTAGAAAAATTAAGAGTGGCGCTTTTCACATTTTTCAAAATGTGAAAATTACGAATATAAAAAATTCATTTTTTAGTATTAACGTACCTGTGTTTTTAGAAAATCGTTTAAAATATAACAATTAAGTTAGATATATAATAATATTAACTATTACTTTTATGATATCAAATGTTACTACGCACAATAGAAATTCTTTTATAAAGAAAAATACTTTGAAATATATTTCTACTGTATAACAAAGAATGAATTGATAAAAGGGTACGTTTGTGAAAATTGCAGAATACTTTCAATAGTTTCATTTTGGCAATAAATTGGAAAAAAGGAATGCGAAAACGCAACACGGGTGAAAATAGAAAATGCAACTTTATTGGGTGCATCCTGTGAATGCACGTTGCATATGTTGTTTGCAATATAACGTATCGAATTTTACGATCCGAAATAAATTATGTATTGTGCATCTACAAATACAATTTTGTATGAACGTCAGTTAAGTTATTGTTCTTTTTACGTTGTAAGTTTTCTCTCGGTGAATAAAATATGAAATTGGTAATGATTATATGAAATAGAAACTAAAGATTCAATCATTATTTTTATGTTTAATTTTGTTATGGATGAAAAATTTCATTGAAGGAATATCGATGGTATCCGTTTCGATACGGTTTTGTGCAAATGAAACGATCGCTTTGAACGGAATATAATATTTTCAAAGAGAATTTTGTATTCCATATTGTCGATGTGTATATGCGTACTGTTTATGCAAAATAAAAATATACATAGTACGATTTCCAATATGGTAGATATTCTGATTTCGTTCAAAATATTCATATGAAGCACAAATTCGAAAATAACTAAATAATTAATTTTTCGTTATAAATATTGTAACATTACTAATTCGTACAGACAATGAGATAATCTATAATAATTGGCTTAGTTTGTCTAAAACAAATTATCGAATTACGTACGTATATACGAAAAAAATCACTTTCTTTATCTACGTATAATATTGATTCAGTAACCATAATTTTTATAAAAAAAATCATATTCATATACAAAAATTTCCTAGAATGATTATTATTAAAATTTACATAATAAACAATTTTTTAAATACAAAAACGCGCATGGTCGCTTTATGTATACGCACTAAACGTCTGGATATTTAATATTGAGATTGTGCTACACCACACAGCTGATATTGTATACAAATTGTGCTTTTTAAGCTGCACTTACACTGTATTACACGTCGGCGAAAGCAGATTATTAGAGCGGGCGCTGAGTAAGGTGGCTGTAAAACTGTATATAAAGTAGCTGAAGAACACACACACACTGTATATACATATATGTGCATATAAAGCCCCTTTTGATGACTAACCGTTCCCGGTTACGAGATTAGTTCCCAGTTTTCTATTCGGTTTAAGTGCATTGCGCCCGCGGTGTGGACGGGTCGATATTTTCGCGTTTTGTATTGGCGCCAATTCGTCTTGGATTTGTATCGATTTCCAATTTGTGGGTAGGAAAATTTTTGAAAATGAGATAGTAAACGTATCGAAATAGTATTTTAATGCGACCGTTGGAACTTTTCCGAACGATCTTAAAAACATTACATTCATATGCATCTGTAAAGAAGAATTCTATTTCAGTTCATGCACTTTAAATACAACATCGCATATTAATTTTTTAACTTATTTATATTTTCATGAAAAATGTACATGGGAAAAAAATTAGGGGCGGTTTGGATTTAAATGTAGTTTAAGGGTTGTTTGGGGTAGAAATATTCCAAACTATCACTAAGTTTATTTTCACATATATTATGCAATTTTTATGAAATTATAAATAAATTTAAAAAAAATAAATTGTGATACTAAATTTGACCATTGAAACATTAAATTTGATGTACAAAAGCTTTATAATTATTTGTATAAATATTTTTTTACTTATTTGTATTCAAATGTTCAATAATATTCAAAGCAATTATATAAGTGAAAAGAATACGTATTTAACGTTCGATTGTTGTAATAATTCAATGCTAACGGACAAATGGGATTCTCAGTCGGCAAGAATCTGCAAAGCAAATATCAAAAACTAATTTAAAATTCATGTAATCCTTTGTAAAATTTAATTAAAGATTAAAATATTCGCAAAGGGATAAACAGACGTGGAAATCGGAGCCTCACGACAGTGTCACACAGAAATATGTCTCTCATTACGTAATTGTGAAAAAGATTTTCCGAGATTTTCCCGGAGAACTGTCTAAAAAATATGTTCATAGTTCTATTCTTAGAAATAATCTAAACAATTTCGTTTTTTAAAAAAAATTACTTTATATTATTTCAACAAAGAAGCATGAAATATAAAAAAATGGTAATAATTCTATAAAAAAATACGAGTAAATATGAGGGGTTCGGCAGAAAATAAGGCTAAGCAACATTTGTCTCTTTCGGAGATATTAAGAAAAACAGTTTTCAACAAACAGTTTACATGCATTTAGATGCAAATATAACTAGAAGTGACCCGACATGGTACTGTTATCTTTCAAGAGAATGTGGAATCATTTATTAATTTTTGTAGTAAATAAAAGAAACTCAATTTTGTAATTCTGACGCTTAGCCTTATTTTCTGCCGAACCCCTCATATTTCATAATACAACGAATCAAAAACAAAAAAAATAACAAACACATTTTTCACAGAAAAAAAAATTCATACAAAATTTACCCATCACACGAAATCCCGATTCCTCGAAAATCCCGTAAAATTCAATCCCCATTTCTCAAATCTCGGGAATCGAGTTATGGACACCCTACCAAGGTATGCAGCGTCGAAGGCTTTGTCGGGAAGAGGAGATGGGGGCCGAGAGGGCGGAGGCGCCTGTCCGGGGCTGCGGCTCAGCAACAGGTCGAACCTCCCTGGCCCCTCCCCCCCATCCTGTAAATACATAGACCCATGCCCTTCACCCGCCTCTGTGTTTGTTTCTTTGGTTATATTTTAAAAATGACCGACGTTTTGTTTATCCCCTATATATAATAGCGGGTTTCTGTGTGTGTGTGTGTGTGTGTGTCGATGACGCTCGCGAATTATTTTTTTTTTTATTTTTTCGCGACTTTTAAATGAACGACCCGAACGGTGCTGATGATGATGATGATAATAGTGATGATGGATGATGATGATGTTTTTTTTTTCTTTTTTCAAATGAACGACCCGAACCGGGACTTTTGATAATGATGATGATGATGATGATGATGATGATGATGATTTTTTTTCCTTTTTTCAAATGAACGACCCGAACCGCGAATTTTGATGATGATGATTTTTTTTTCCTTCTTTCAAATGAACGACGGGTACACATTTCAACTTCACACAATCGGGTTTTCACATTTTATCGTTTTCCGTTTCTTAACAAAACCACAGCCGATGTTATTAACATCGGGCCTATATACTAGTATAATATATTTTCTTTCATATAAATGAATAATTAGAGATGGTTGAGCTTTCGGTGATGTTTCCAAAACATTAATTTTGTTTATTTTTGTTTTCATAAAAAAATTTCTGTCATAAAATATTAAATCAATAAAAAAAATATTTTTGGCCTTTTATCATTTATAAAAATATGACATAACATTAAAAATTTAAAATTCTATAAATAAACTGAAAAGTATGCTTCGTTTTGATTGAAAATTCGTTTATCGCCGGATTATTTCGTTCGATCTTTTTATGTTACGGTCGTTGTTTAATTAGATGATTTGATTATATTATTATTAAGATTGATTTGTTTAAATGTAATTTATTTCAGTAATAATGATAATGCGATGTCATCTGGCGATTCTATCAAAATTTGTAGTCCGTTTCTGAAATTAATGAGAATATTGGAGAAATTTTCATTCATGTCGCCTCACCTGTTTTCTTTTGAAATTTTAGTCGAAAAGAAAATGAAATAAAATTTTTGCATCAATTCAAATAATCCTAATTTGCATAAATTTGATTTCACATATCGTATTTTATTTTAAAAAAGTCTTATTTTGACGAAATGTCAACATTCAAATTTTAATAAACCTAATATGAATTAACTTCTAAAGTCATCTATTTTAACTTATCTATATTAATATTGGAAGAAAATGTTACACAAACCGTTTCTCACCATCGAAATTTAAAGATAGTTTGAATTCCCACCAATAGAGTGTCTCTTTTATTATACAATTTAAATATTTTATTTTGTTTCAATTTATTGTAAAAATTCATTGAAATTGGTTTAAAACTATGATAATTATTATAAGTATTCCAAAAAAATATTTAAATTGATTGAAATAACTTTTTTTTTGTGAATTTTCCAATAGAAATTTAATATTCAATACACAGATGTCTTACATTTTCCATAAATAAATGAATTGAATCGTACGCGAATATCTCAATAAAATGAACCATTAAAATTAATAACCATATCCTAAAACCGTTAAAGCCTCGCGTAACAAATCCACATCAATACTTTTGCGCCAACTCGTATAATTAAATCGAAATTCTGCAAAACGCTTTTAGTTATACGATACAAATAATTTTGAATTTATTCCAACGATTTCCATAACCAGACATAATCGTTACCGTAATTCCGAACCAAATGAATAGTCGTAAATATAATCTTACCTAACCCTGTTAAGCTTTCAGACAACCGAAATCGTTGGAGCTGACCTTTACAACGACAAAAAAATAGGCTTACGTGTAGGGTCACCATAAATTTTGTAATTCAAAATTATTTTTACAAATAAGATTGGAAATACACATTGTTTCTAAATGATTTATCTCCGATTTAATATACCATACAAATAAAATGGTTGAACTTGTAATTCGAAAAAGGTGAATAACATAAACATGATCGTTAGATTTAAAAAATATAATATCAAATATAATAGAAAACCAAATGGAAAATAATTAATATAATATTAAATTATTAAACAGTAAAAAAGTGTAAAAATTTATATACAAAACATAAATTATGATGAAATAACATTTGTTTTGAGGATTCGAACATATTCTTGTTCTATTTGTGTACACAAGAACAGTTTTTAGCGCATCGGGATAATTTAGAAAAAGTATTTAGTGTATAAGGAATCCTGTACCAGATATCCTTTCATCCATCTTGAAAATTCGGCGGCTTAAATGCAGATGCTCGATCGATAGAATTGCAATCGATTAGAGCATACCAAGTTTTGTATCTAATTATTATTTATAGATTTTATTGTGCATAAATTTTATCATTTTTTTTTTAATCAAACGAATCCGCTTAAATAATTACTCTACGTTTTTTGCGATTTATTTATAAGCGTAGGTAGATGAAAAAACACGCAAAAATATTTTTTTTCTTCTGTTGAGGAGATCTTCTAACCATGCCACATACTGCTTAACTTTACCAATTTATAAACCACTTACCACTTTACCACTTATATGTTTTTTGAATATCGATTAATTCACACTCAATCTACGAAAATATAATAATAAAAAATACAAAACGATTTATTCTATGCTATCCCTAACGACAACCCTATTTAAACCGGTGCCTAGCAGCCCTAGTAACACCACGGCCACGGACATATTTGATCGTTCACCATGGCACGTGCATGTTTGTATTATTTTTTCATAGAAGCCCGTCACGAATGTGCACAATGTGTACATAGGATTTGTCCGTGTTGGCTCACGACACACTTTGCGCGCTGAAAAAGCGCCCCGAGTGAAAAGCTCTCGTGCTTCCCATTCAGGGTGAAACTTTGTGTGAGTCTCTTTGTTTTTCGACATTCTTTTTCGCATTTTCAGCGGAACAACTCGTTTTACGAGCGGATCGCTCCGAGGCATCTTTGACGTTTCGAGCGGCCGTTTCTATTGTCGACGGTGTTCGAATGCGAAATGGAGGTCGGCTGCTCCACGATCACGATCGAGAGGCTTATTTTGCTATTATTATGCTCGTCTGTTTATAATTAAAGTTCGGATTAAATGAACGGAAATAATATATTCAAATAAAAAAGTTATATGAATTGTATATCATTTGTATGGATAAATTTTGTATATATTTTTATCGAATTTCATTTAAATTGAATAATATTTTTAAATTGTGTATCTATTTTTATATGATTCTCCAAAAGAAATCCAATATTTATAAAAAAATATTTTCATTCAATTTTTTTAATCTATTTTTATTCTATTTTATTTTTATTTCATTACTTATGGAGATACAATATTTTTTCCCCAAACTCTAATTTCCCGAGCTTACAAAAACATTCGCCGATAAACAAGTGTGATGCATAATTCAATAAGAAAATTCCCGGAATCTCCCCATAGTGTGAGGTACTCAATGATATTTTTCTTATTCTGCTGATTTCTATCATTATTTATATTATATTTGAACGCGTGTACGATATAAAAAAATAAGGAATACACTTATGATAAGTAACGTTTTTCCGTGCTCGTCTCGAAACGCCGCAATCGTGACGCAGTCACGAAACGGTTCGAATGTGAAAATCTCCTTTCCGACCAGTAATTGGACGATCCTTTTCCACTGAAAATGAAGATACCCGAAAGCAAAAATATATATATATATATATATATACATAAAAACATAAACATAGTACGTATACCGCTTTTTCATATTCTGAGAAAATAAAAACATACGCACATCGGACGGATCTTACGAAGGCAGCGATTCTGAATATGTTTCTCACCACGTGAAATACCTCCATTCAACTGATTTGTTATAAAAATATGTTGACTGAGGCATCAATAATATTTTAAAATTATAAAAATTATTGAATAAATTATTCGTTTTTTTAATTATAGTTATTTTTATGCATCCTTCGTTGAATCCTGTAACAAAAATCTTCTTGAAACATTTGAAACAAAAATCAAGACGAAACCAATATTCAAATAATATTATTTCTCGAATATAAGCATTTATAATTTGACAAATCCTTATTAAATCACACCAATTGAGCATCGCCGCACTAAGCACTCGTGCAAAGGACGCGCACCATAATGGCGACGGACATGGAATACTGATACACTCGACTCCCACTCGTCCTCGTCCTTTTTTCACTTGTTTTATTTGCCCTTCGTCGTACTTTTTTTCCACTCTTGCCGATATAGTTCCGAGAGCATCCAATTTTGATCTATGCGACCCGTCCGAAACGCGACTCTCAGACATTGTCGAATACAAGGTTAGGCTCCGTTTCTGAAGCAATGTACGCAGTTCCGAATCGTGATTTTGTATTTTTATGTGTGTGTTCACTTTCACATTTGGCGTATTGTTTTGGGAGAGTTTTTGTTTTTGTATTTCGCGGTTATTTCCCAGGAGTCGAAGTCAGCAATTCTCCGTGTCCAGGTGATAAATCATCTTGACGATGAGTTTTTTTGATTTCATTTATAATGTACGCAATTGTAAATTGGATTGTCCGTTTCCTCTTTTATATAGCTTTTTTAGTGATATTTTGTATTATTTTTTTTTTTTGCGAAAGGTAAGAATTATTATATAACATTCATCAAATTGAAAAATTAATACGTTTTGTTACTTGACCTATAATTTTTTGAAAAATGTCATCAAAAAACTCGACATGTTTTGAAAAATATTGAAAATTTTTAGAACTATAAAACGTTTTTAATTTACTTTGAAAATCAGTTTTTCAAAATATGTTAATAAAATTACTGAAAAAATTTCATTTTATAAAAAAATCAATTGAAAATTATTTTGAAAATAATTATTTAATTTTATAAGAACGATTTATTTGTGTTCAATCACTAACGATAATGCAAAGTGTCTGCTTTTAACTCGTATTCGCTTATGTGAAATGCGTCGAAAATGTTTTGCATACATTAAAAGTAATCGAAATGGAATCGAATGTGGCTGTCATGTGTTACCATGATAAATAAATTTTCAGCGTAAAATGCAAAATGTATCCAAAGCATACAAACGTCCCACGCTTTATGATCACTTTTCAAATGAAAACATCCACGTATGTAAAACGTAGCTAGTAACTTTATTTTTCGTTTCAAACTTCATCAAAGGCCATTTTATTGCGTAATGCGACTATGAAACAAGCCTTCCGAGAACGGATGAAATCTTTTCGTCCATTTAATTTCAGCTATTTAGCCTTCGGGGTTCTTTAAAAAGGAGAGTCGCTAACTGCCCATTGAAACTTTCATAATATGCAAAAAATGAAGATGAAACGAATAATATGAATACATTTAATACTAACAGAAAATTCTTTTGAACTCTGTTGAATCGTCAGAGCACATCTCCGTACCATTTTCTTTTCATATTGTTTTAATAAAAACACAATAAAATACAAATTATTGATATTACGCATCGCGTATACCGCCGGTTTTTACACATTCTATGTTTTGTTCCAAGAGTTCATTATCTCAACGGGTTTTGTGGAATCTTTCAAATTAATCGCTTTATTTTTACATTGCGTAATATATATAATATTTATAATATATTTGTTTTGGGGGCGTATTTGCGGCTCGTCTTTATTATACCAAGCGGTTTCATTGGCGTACGCAATTAAGAACCAACTCAAATTCCACTTAATGGATATTCATGATACGGATCGGCCAAACAAAACAATCGCCTGTAAATTGATGAAGCGTCCGATATTTTAAAGCCATTTCTTTTGTAATGTTGTTATGATTTAATATTATGAAACGAATTTTCTTCAGGATTTTCTTGTCGTTTATCGTTGACGTAAGCTTTTCTTACCAATTTTTTGACGTGGAAAATCTTATTCGATATTTATCCTTATTTTTACGGTTTAACAAACTCGGGATATACAAAGGACTATTATCGACATGTAATGAGATATGAAATAATCTATTTTATTACTTCTATATACTATTTTAAAACTATATTTGATTTATTGACAAAAATCTGATCAACACATCTATTAAATATCAATAACATACTACATAAATTTAATTACAAAGTGAAAACATTCATCATCGACGACAATCATAATACATTAATGAATTCGATACTGCTTATGATTTTTCGATGACGAAATATAGATCTTTAATTTTCACCAAATGACGTGTCGTTCTATTTCAGTAACTACCTTTCATTATACATAATGAATACTGTGGCAGTATTAAAAAGCCTCGTAAACTTCGAAACTAATAAAGAATGCATAGATGGGTCGCAGGTGGCCGCCTACAATTTTCCAGTCATACCTATTCCTTTTTATTTGTATTTTCCAGCTCTATATCGGTCAATAGGTTAGGTAAGACTGTTTCACATACTTCTTGAACCCTATTTTATTGCGTGTATAGGAAGCATGTGGAGGGCGCAGATTGAAAAGGAACCATTATTAAAAATATATATTAATACTATATCAAATAATGATAGTATATGGAATTCAACGGACTGATTATAAAAGAAAAAAGGTTGAATTCAACATTGATAAAAATTTTGAGAAGTCTCAGTTATCAAACAAATTTATAAGAATATATTCTTACAATCTGAAAATTATTGATTGATTTTATCCAGATTAAATAAATCGAAATTCAGCTAATAGAGATTGTTTAGTGATTTCCTAACAGTAATCGTAATAATTTTATTTTGAACTACTACTCAAATTGTTAAATTTGATTCTATACCCCCCATATGGAGAATAGTGTGTGGTTGTGGGGGTGTATAAATCACCCAGGGCCCAGCAATTTTCCGACGCCCGCTCTTACAAACTCGGCTAGTTTAAATACGCACGTGAGAACTAGTGACAGAAATACAAACGTTTCCAATACACGATACACCAGCGATGGTAAACTTCAGGTTAATATAATTCGCGGACGACGTATAAATAATAGTCGGTGTGTCACTTCGATCGATTTCAATTTGTTCA
The DNA here is from genome assembly GCA_028571205.2 of Hydropsyche betteni. Taxonomy (NCBI): domain Eukaryota; kingdom Metazoa; phylum Arthropoda; class Insecta; order Trichoptera; family Hydropsychidae; genus Hydropsyche; species Hydropsyche betteni. Next base: position 5,503,110 of record JAOXNN020000036.1, on the reverse strand, counting down.
GTGAACTGCATTGACTTTTGTTTGGAGCTTTGTTGAACTTTTAATGAATCATTTCGTTTCGTTTAAAAAAATGCTTTTAATTATTTATAAACTAATTTTAATTTTAATTTAGTGGAAATATAATAGATACAAAACAAATTAGAAAGAAAATCAAAATATTAACCTTGATATTCAAATGAACTTTGCACTTGAAACTATTAAATCATACTTCAAAAAAAGTAGCTTTGACTTAAAAAGTTTGTTGTATTCTTATTCAGATTTCTAAACATAGATTTTTCATTCGATTTCTTATTGTTTTTCATTTCTGAAAATACAATAGCTTTTAACTTATTATACTTCAAATTTATAACATGCGCAAATACTATTTACTACTATCCATTAATATTAATCGCTATTATTTACCAGTAACATTCGTCTTCGTAAATTTCTTATGTAACTGCACTGATAAGCTTCAAACTTCTCAGATTAAATTGCCGACACGTATTTGCGTAAGTATACGCAAATTCATACATACATATATTCTGGATAATATACATTCGAAATTAATTAACAAAACTCGTTGCCTTAAACGCGAATTGAATAATATAAACGGAAGTTTGACTAGGGTGTACTTGCGAATATTAGAATGAAAATTAATATGTATCTACTCGAGACACAAAAATCTGCAATTTTATTGCTAAGCCAAACAGGAATTCGTCGATTTTGCTGGAATGACAAATTTGCAATGAATTTGAATACAAATTCATTAAAGATATTTACATTGATTTCCTTCCAATCAGCTTGGGGTTTGCAAATCCAATTTCATTTCGTAGCCCTCATTTTTTTCCGAGAAAATTGTATCGTTTTTATTTTATACGCCATCTGCCAGAATCTCGTAAAAAAGTTTGATTTGATTCGAAATCATTAAATTATCTCGATGAAACTTATTCTTATGTATATTTGAAGAGACTACGAAGACATAAATGTTTTTACTTTTTATCTTTTTTAACATTTAGGATACTTTTATGACTGATAATACTGGAGGGTTCTTGCCAAGTTTTCTTCGGAAGTCGATAAAGTAAGTAATAAAATATTCGATATATTTTTTCACAAAGGTACTCATTTTCGATAAGGCAATCAACACTGTACAAATAGATCGTTTCTGAGATTAGTTTGCGAAAGGCCAATCGTAAATCATAATGTAATTTTAGAACGTTTGCAGTGTATTTACGAAAATCCTCTAAGCGTTATTGGTAAATTTCGTACCCTCAGGAGGATCATCATATTCCCAAAGATATTTGCAAATTAACGAATCGCTTTTATGTGTTATATGTGTTATAGTGAATTTGAGCAAGGTTTACATTGAATCGAATTTTCCATCTGATCGACGATTTCAAACGTGCTTTTTATAGAAATGTAAACGAATACAATACCGAAAATACAGGAAAATAATATTTGTTTCATTTTTGCTGTAAAAAAGTGTAGTTTGCTCGTCGACTCTGTACATGAATGTTATATTTCAAACTACCGTTATAGATTATAAATTACGCAAATACTGTTGTATTGTGAATTTGTAATCATTGAAAACGAACACTGGGTTTTTTTTGCGAACATAAATATGAATTTGTTTTGTATCAACTCAAAATGAACCAAATACATCAATTTATATTTCTGTTAAATACAAAATATACTTCGAATAAAAGTTTTGATTCGGTAGCATAAGAAAGGTTCATCTACATATATATTTTACATTAGATTTTTGCGCACCTTGCCTCGAATAGGGCCGTGCTATAATATTACGCAACCTCATCAAAAGTTGTAGTCCACGTACGGTTTTTTCCTATTTTTTTCATCCTCAGATTTTTTTACCTGCTTTTTATGGGCTTTTTGTTTGGGACAACCGCGAAATATATGCATAAGTGCTCGTGCGGCGAGGAACTTATCAACGGGGCCGCGCGACGTGCATAAATTATCAACGCTCGGAACTTTGCTGAAATACTACTTGACACACGGAATTCCTGAAAGTTATCAGAATAAGTCACATCCAGTGGACCTGCTGCAGTACTTAAAATGAAAAGAAATTATAATTTTGAAAAATTCAGTTGATAAATTGACTTTGAACCACTCCCGCGAGTAAGCTTTATGAACGAGCTAATATGTGCGACCTTTTAGAAAACTCAAAGGCACTTCATAAGTGTGACGCTGTTAAAAATTTGACCTAGATATTTTTATATGAGTAAGTCTGCAAGATGTCAAAGCTTAAGAATATTCTTACAAACGTCGGAGGAGTCTTAAAATCGCATATAGAAGTCTTGCTTTAAGTTTTAATTTAATCTTCTAACTTCTACGATGTATGGGATTATATTCAGTAAAGCGTAAAAGGGTATTCTTTTCAAATAAAATGCATTCAGTTGGAGTTTTCAAAATATTACTGATTACATAGAATACTGCAATAACTTTTTTATAAATATAATTTAAATGGTCATTAAAGAATGATTACCCAGTAGTAAAGGTTAATGCACTAAATAAAAACGAACGGAAAACTATCGAACAACGAACCCAGTGAATTATTTAAACGTTCAAGATACACCCTTCAGGGTTAAGGGAGACCTACACAGTTCACTGAAGACGACACCAATGGTACTGCATATTTGATAAATCGTAGAATAACGATGTACGAAAAATTTATGTCCCTCAACCCTCGTTAATATTCGTCATGTGACCCCGTTTGATATGATAAAATTCAATAAATTCCGACGGATTTTATTTTCAGTCATAAAAGAGAAATAAATTTTTCAATAGTCCAGCCAGTTCAAATTTCACCGTTTAAATATTGACGATAAATTTGAAAACCACACCTTTCTTAATGGAAGTACCCATTACACGGAACATTAACTGAAGCTAGCGAATAAGCACCTATTCTGGAATGTTTTCAAGGAAAAATCTAATTTTGCATCTGCATGTATTATTTTTATTTTTTTTAAATTTATTTAAAAATTTATAGGAATTGATAGAATCAGAAATTCTATGTATAAAAATGGATTGTTTCAGCAAATTAATCGTTGCTGGGATGTTCAATTAGTGTCATCTATTCTTTCAGCCGTAGTATTGGTCCTGAAAACCACAGACCGCAAATATTTCATCCCATCTTGTATTATGTACATGAATGTGGATTGTTCTCTCCGGTGAATTATCTATACAATGGCTACAATAAACCTTGCATTTTTAACAGTAGAAAAATATAGGTTATATGTGAGAATTTAAATTCATAATCGGCTCTTTTGATACCCAAATATTTCTTTAAATTTATATAAAAATATAACACTGATATTAAATTTGAAAATAAAAAAATGTATATACGAGTATATTGAAAAAGTTATGTACTTATCACGAGAACAAAAGTAAATATTACAGAAAGTTATATATTTTTGATGATTTTGATTCCGAAACTGTTCTCCATACAAGTTTTTATAGAATATTCAATTACATAACATTTTTATCGGTACAATCCTTTCGAGAAATATTTCTCTATAACTTCCGTAAAAAATATTTACATTGTACGTTGCTAAGTCTCTGTGTCTCTTAGGAAAAGTCCACATGTATTGTAAAACATTTACAAAAGTCTTGTTAGCATAGCGCTTTATGACAAACGATGCAAACATAAAAACTTTTTATTGCACATACACCTGGTTCAGAGGAAGCAGGAAAAAAGCACTCTTTCTGCTTAACGAGGTGAGCTCGTTGAAAGACTACACTGATTTTAGTTATTCATCTGAGGAAACTGAATTTTCCGCAATGGTTTTCTTCTAAGAGAAAAACTCACTAGTTTTCCTTTTCGATGAGCTCTCCACGATATAACATAATAAAAAAACTACTACTAACTGATAATTTCGTCCCGAGCTCAGCACGAATCGCGTGCTACAATAATTTTCCCAAATTTTATCAATGTATTAAAATAAAGTGATTAATTCATAATAATGAAATAATCAAAATGAAAAAAGCTATATGTTTTTGATGTAATTTTTATACAATTAATTGAAATAAATTTTCAAACTCAAGAAATATAGAAAATTTTAGTTTACTGCTATATTGATGCGTCAAATTAATTATCAGTATATTGCAAGACATCTTAATTGAATTTCTGTGGATATTGATTTATACATATCGTTCAAACATCCATTAATTTCAACTTACTATACCGCATTGCGATTTGAATATGGGTCATCGCGGAAATGTAACCATATTTGCAATAATATTACGATTATTGCCATTGTAAATATAAAATTTGGTCTACGTATTTATTGACACCCCCGAATCCCCTTATCAGCATGAGTCCTGAATGCAATAGCGTTTCAGGACTCATATTATATAAATTCGTTTTTACGACCTATGTAATGGTTATGGTTTTTGAAATATGATATTAGCGCACTGTTTTCTTTTGTACAAATTTTTTTAAGATTGTAAAATATTATAAAATTTTTTATTTTGTATTTTTTGACTGTGATTATTTTTAAAATTTAAAACTAAATTTAATTTTCACTTGAAAACGGTTCAATAGCTGACTTAAAATTTTTTTTGTATTTTTAATCAACCATCAATGTATATTTCATTAAATTTTAATTACGTAAAATGAAATATTGAATGAAGTTTTCAGTTTTTCTCGCAAACGAAAACTTTATTAATAATAAAAGTTTGAAAAATACCAAATTTTTTTATAAATTCGCTTAACTAGATAGAAATTTACATATTTGGAGCAAATCTCTTTTAACATTGAAACATGTCGAAAAAATAATGATTAAAAAAAGATTCCACGTAGAAACATCAGATAATTTCAAAATTATTAATAGAAACACATACAACCAGCATATTTTCGAAATTTTCAATTTCACATCCCGTACATTATCATCTGGCAAACAACTTTTAACAAAGTCAATTATACGCAAACATTCTCAATTAACTTTTCATCAAACTGATCCCAGCACCTGCATTTATATCGAAAAAACCCACATATTTCCAACCCTCGACACCAATTCAACTTCCGAATAACGACCCACTACTGGAACAACGACAACCCAACAATACACCCCAACAAAAACGCATCAGAGGAAACAAAGAGCGACCATAACGCGCTTCGGGCGAAATTCGTTCACGCGAATATTCCTCGAATAATTGACGTCGACAATGCAGAACTGCATGCGCGATGCATCGACCATTTTCTAAATATAAAGCCGTCGCTGTTTTATTTCTGTCTTGAAGTCATGAATAGTTTATTTGGCCTCGGCTTTGGATTCGGTGTTGGATGTTTCGGATGGGATGTGTAGGTGCGAAATTCGCTATTTTCGTTTGCGGGGTTCTGTGAATTTTGAATGAGTTATTATTGGTACAGATCACTTTTAATATTTATTATGAATTATTTATAATTCTGTACGGAAATTATAATGAAATTGTATATTTTTTCAATATAAACTGTTCAGTTTATTAAAATTTTTGATTATATCTATATTGTGTAATGCTGTAAATATGTTGTTATTAAAATTCAAGGATTAGTGAATTTTTAAGATAAAAATTGATATTTATCAAAACAGTATTTTTTTTTAATTATGATGAATTATTCTATTCTTTGCTTTGTAAAAAAATATATAATATAATAATTAATGAATATAAGCCAAATTCAAAATTCTATACATATATAATACAAAATTGAATTTTATGCATTTAAGCATTATCTTTTAAAATGTATTATTTATCAATATTTGGACCGTTACAGCAACGCATTAATCAAATTGCGAATTTCGAAGCTATTTTCCTCAAACCAGTGAAGTTCACGTATCATATTATGCACATGGCTCCTATTGTATGCAGATATCGCTCAAATTCAGTACGATCCCTATAAATACAATGATAGACTTTTGAGGAGATCCCGTGAGATATTTTAATGCGATAATTAATATTGTAAACGGTCGTTCCCAAAGGATCCTGTTCGCAATGGGAGAATTCTCGTAAAATATAAATTCAGCCTCTAAATGAGACCGGCGCTTTGGGATCGTCCTCCTATTATGCTCTCGAAGCTAAATTTTTCAAAGTTTGTCCCTTTAAAAGGATAATATCCGGGATCCCTAAGGATCAATGTCGCCTTGTTAACATACGCTCGTAGAAAGAAATGTTTCAGACGTTATATAATATTATACAACACAACCTCGTAGCTGTTAAAAATATAACTTTTTTTCGTTGAAAATTTCAAGTATTTTGCAAACGTTGTTTTATTTTTTAAATAAGTGTTATAAGTCAAATTGAGCAAACTGTATAACCTTTAAATAACCTTGTTCGAAACCTTCGTCGGGTTAATTTAGTTTTCAGTTCGGTTATGTATGCGCTCTATGACGTATTAAATAAATTGAGTTTTCTGATAGAGAAGTTTCACTAGTTGAAATCAAATGAAACTGTAGTTTCCTAGTGGGAAAATTATAAAATTTGCTTTAATTTTTTGAAAAAGCAACATGATATAGAACGATGAGCAATTTTGCTAAAACTTTTATTGACTATTGAAAAAAATTAAACGTTAACGCTTTTAAGTTGTAACTCAAACATTTCTGGGGCGCTTCAAAATCGTGAACTTCAACAAAAATTTTATAATACTTTTATATTACTTTTTCATAAATTTACATTTAGTAAATATTATATTAATTCACCCATATGTGTGAGTGACAAAACTCGTATTTATTATTAACATAATTCCGGCGACGCTACCATAAAATTCACTATGCAAATACACGTTTTCCGCCCTCGAACGAATATTTTCGGCCGCGAGAGGTAACGAAGCGTATAATGAGAAAAATTAACAACGACACTAATACGACATTTTATTCCACAATATTTGTGAAAAATCTTCCGAAAATAACACCGCACCGCAATGTTATCATTAGCGCTCGATTCATATGTGCCGAGTACTATTAATTATTTTTCAGACACGTTCCCTTCGGAGACAGTCATGACAGGCATATGTTATTGTACATAACAGCAATAATACTCGAAACGCGTTTAAATATCAATTTTCATAAAATTTTCATGTCTGAAGTATAAACGCGAATCAACCCCTTAGGACAAGCGCGTGCTTTTTTGTTTATTTATTTTCTAGCTTGCCGGTGTTGCTATGCTAGACCTCGTTTATCCCTTTCAGGCTTTCGACTGATTTGTATGCTACTGTCCCTCTCTTTCTCGTGTGCTTTTCGGTTCATCCATCATTCTGAAGAGAGGCGAACATAGACGATATCACACGAAAATGCACGATCGCTAGGTATGCGGTCAGCAACCAGTGGAAATTTTTTGGCTTTATCTATAAAAGTTAACAGGTTATTATAGCCAGCTCGTTGTGTGGTGGTAACGCTGAATAAATTGTCATTCGTAAGGACGATGGTTCAAGCCACTAGAGTGGGGAGGTAGAGCCGTTTTTCAACAACTACTTGTGCGTCTCAAATTTAATATTTAAACATTTGACTCGAAAATGAGAGTTTAATCTCTCATTGATAAGACGATTCCAAAAAATGGTTTCGGTTTCTCACTTTATCGACCGCCGTACAAATTATGTGTCGACGTCGCGATTGATTGCAATAATAATTGCAATCGACGATAATCTGTGTACTCAGTGCGTGCCGTTTCCAGGTTTGAGACGATCCTCCTTTAAGAAAATCCCACGCCTTTACATCAACAAATTACCCACAAAAAACAATGCCTTATAAAAAAAACAACCCCCTTAAAAAATTTCGTCATTCACACCCATTGTTTCATTATATTTCTACATATGTCGAAATTGGACTTGACTCCAGATACCACCCATCAATGGCAACACGAAAAAAATAATATTGAAAAATCATATATTTCACCACATTGAAATACTTGAAAAATTAAAATTCTTCATAAAATCGATAGTAAAGTTTTAATAGGTATTTTATTTATCCATAATATTCTTTTAATATAATAGATTAGATTTTTGAAAATGAAAAAAAAAGTGTTTTCAAATATTATATATCATCGATGTTGTATACGAAATCGAACTTATTCGGCATTGCTTTTATATATTATATTTTCGACTTATTCAGTTTGCCAATCTAAAATATAAGCCGAAAAGTTCTTATTAAATTAGACTATTAAATACGTCAAACATTAACATTTGGCACACCGATTGGCTATAATAACGTTCAGAAAATGTATAAAGGACTTATAGTATAATCGTTTTTTTTTTTTTATTAATCATCGATATAAGCCAAAAACTTTTATTTTTTATATATTATACAATAACAAACTCGTATTATATTTAAATTAACAAATACACATATCAAAGGAACGTATCATTGCAAACCATTCATTTTCACCACGAAAGAGTTTTTCTTGGATAACTCCACTATAACTGACAAAAGGAGTTCAGGTAAACACGAGATAAACAAAATTCACATTTGATAAAACACTTTGACAGAAAAAATAGAAAAAAGATTCGAAACCCCTGCACTCTCTACAGACGTGTTCGCGAACGTCGCGACGCCGACGAAGAGAAGGGAACAAACGATTAACACCGGCCGCGGCGAACGGAAGTGTTCGCGAACCGCTCAAAAACGTGCGACTTTCGTAATATTAAAACGCGCGAAACTTCAAAAATTGACATTCGACGACACCTACCCGAGCAGACAGGATGTGCGAGGACGGCCAACCGACGAACTTTCGAAGCGCCCCTCGCTGAAAATGCACCCAAGTGGTGCAACGCTGATTTTTTTCAGCGCAGACAGTGAAGAACTTTCCGCGTGTGTGTTGTGACTTTGAACATTGCATATGTCCGTTTTGACGAATTTCATACGCTTTCGGGAAAATATCCGATGAAATCGTGGGTCCAAATTATTCGAAATTCTTCAAATATCACATAGCTCATATCTGAATTGATATATTCAGTTTTTTTCTTGTATATGATATTCTAAGATTGTAAACGACCAAATTTTTGAAAGGTATATTTTGTGAAATGAATTTATCGCGCACGTGTACGACTGAACGTTGTCACAGCGACGAAGTTTAATTTAGAAGACTGTCCAACATAAACTTGTCTGCTCAATGTTTGCGAAAAGGTAAGTTTGCAAATTTTCTGTTTAAATTATTTCACACACACAAACAATTAAATTTTTTTTGATTGCTATAAAATTGACTCACTTTAAATAGTGAAAATTTTTAAACTAGTGAAGCGATATGTATAGATTTGATTAAAATATTTCTAATCAATGTTTTTGTATGGTTGTTGCCAGAAAAATTAATTTCGGCGCTTATTGACATGGAAAATTGCTTTTTCGACCACCATGTTTTCGTTAGAAGATTTTTATCGGGAAAAATTTTCATACGAATAGAATTTATAAAAAAAAACACATATTTTTCTTCCACCGAACTATTTTCAAACTAATAATTAAATTTATTAATTTTTTTCAATACTATCGTTCGAGCATCATAAATGATTCACGTGTCGTGTTATTTTTTATTTACTTGCGCCACACACGAATGTCAACGTTTAGAACGGAAAAAATTAAATACAATATTAACATTTTTTTTTCATAATACAATATAATATTTCATTGTAAAGAACCGATATTTTTTAAAAAGACTTTTAACAAGCTAAATTTAACCCCCAAAACACGATATATAAAACACCAAACAAAAAAATCAAAACAATCAATCCGTTATTTATTTATTTACAAATGAATAAAAAAAACACCTTTGCAAATCCAATAAAAATTCGCATTCGCCACCACCATTGTCGCGTTGAAAGCTCACCGACCGTCAAGTTTTCATTGTTTCGTTTTTTTTTCCAACAATATAGTAAGTATGGTATGCTTTTTTCCACGTCCCGGTGGGCTTTTCACTAAATTTCCCGGGCCGTTCCATTGGCTTTTGTTCGCTTTAAAGCAAGCCATGCCTCTTGTTCACAACATCTCATTTCTTACTTTGTCCGGCTGATTGAGATAAGCGCTCTTCTCTTTCTTGCTTTTGAAAGAATGAGGCTGGCACAGCTCTTAAGATGGCGACCCCACCTGTACATAATCATCGGAAATTTTAACGACGTAAAGTGTGTACGTGTCGAGAATGTTCGATGGTTTATTTGTGGGTTTGGTTTTGCGGATGGTCGAATGGTTTTTGAGAAAACGTCTTTGTTGACTATTATCATAGAAATATACAAAGCTAATATTAATTACCATAATTCGGATGTCTTAGTATAGTTTCATAAGAGAAGCTCAACTATTATTTCATAAGCAAATATTATGTAATACATTATAAATAATCGAAATATATAGCATCCGTTGCTATTCAATACTTTTCTAATACAAAATTCTAAAGAATTTTTAGTAATAAAAAATTTGAATGTTCTCAAATCTACATTTGACAATTATCGGTAAAAATCGATTCGATTTATAATATAAAAACTAAAATCGTTATCGTGCATCATTTTTCTTATCGATAAACTCAAATTAGCATCATGTTTATACTGCGAAAAGCAAATGTTGTAATTTCAATAACGCAGGGTCGCTTCAAAATAATAACTTTGAAACCTTCTTGGAAAGCGCGGCCGTGTTGTAAAGTCGTGAATGTAAACGAGATGCAAATACGCCACAGAAACAAATTCAATATTGAGGCTCTATTGTTTGGCGGGCAAATTTAATATTTTGACGCACATCTACACGTCAATTTGTTATGCTAAATGGCTTAACATATCTGTTAAAACGTTTACTTCTCGCTTTTATGGTAGCTTATTTGCGGATCGTGTGGTGGTCTCGAAATGCCGCGATCACTTTTACGACCCTTTTTCAACAGGATAAAGGATTTTTTTGTTCGAAAAAAATTTTAATATTGCAGTATTAGCGATACGCATGAAGTTATTTTTATTCTGTGTTTTTACGATACGTTTTTGCGATTCGATGAAAAATATTTATGAAGAAAACGGTTGCGCTTGCGAGATTTTAAAATGAACTAAGCGATAAATTTAATTTTTTGAAGGAAATACGAGCCGCGGCTTTAATAAAATAAATGGTTCACTCGTATGTTATTGCACAATTTTTTTATTCAGTTTAATGGCTCATATTTTCCCTTATCAAAGTTTAACAGCGTGCTATAAAATAAAATTTTGAAGTTATAATTCCAACAATGAAATCCTTATTACGCTTAGTTTCCTTTCTATTTTATTGGTTCACATTGTACGAAATAAATAACGTTAATCATGTCGAATTACAAAACTAACTTTTAAATAAAAGAAATAATATTCAATCTTTGGTTATCAATTATTTAAATATCGAATTAACTAATTTTTCATAATTTGCATTGTAAACAAAGTAAATATTCGATTATAACTTGAAATGATATGATTACTCTGTAAAACCACGTTGGTTATAAAATTTTCGTTAAGACTATTTAACTTTTCCTCTACCGAACAAAGAACTTTTATTTTAATTATTCTTCGGACTTTAATTAAAACTACATTGAAAAAACTAATTGAGTTTTTAATTTCTGTTTTTTTTTTTTAATTTTACTGTTAATTGTATTACGATATATAAAGAAATATTATCTACATATTTATTAAAATCTATACTATTATAAGTATGAATTTAAAGCATAGTTTACAATTTTCCCTTAATTTTATTTAATTAATTTACATTCACATTTTTTGATAAGTTAATTAATTTATATTGGACAAGTCAAAAGAGAAAGAATTTAAAATTTAAAATTTTCACACTCGAATAGTCAAATCGCAAACGATACCACGATATAAGCAAAAAACCAATATGCACTTTATGAAAACAATCTGAAATCTATAATATATAAAATACATACCCTATGTACAAACATCCACCGGTAAAAGCAAAACGGTGACGAAATCCGCACATCCTTTGACCTTTACCAGAATTCTTCCACCGAAGAAAGTTTTTCGATAATTTCCCGAGCGGAAAATTCCCCGAACTACGACCTTACAACACCACCGTCACACAGACAGGGCAGATTTAGGGATTGCAGAGTCAAAATCAACAATCTTTTTTATGAGTTGAAGATAATATTCACGTTTGAATCGCATATTGATTGTATTACAAATAACTTTTTATTGCATTATCAAACAAATTTTTATAGACTGGTTATGTATGAAATTTCGATTTTATTTTTGATTATCAGAATGATAATTTTATTTAAAATCATATTTTCGATTCTTGAACATAAATGTTTCCTTATAAATAATTTTTGAGAGAAAATTGTCGATTTTGCTTCTATACTCCAATTTTCATTATGGGACGGGACATCAAGAGGTTATTGACATTCGCCTGCAACGGTCGACCTTTTGCATAGGCTATGACGTGTCCAAATAGAACATATAATATACCACCTCCATAACGATCGTCTGAGAGCCTGTTTATTATTGATAGGGCGTAAGTATGCTAATTCCGAAGGAGAGTTTTTGTTTTGATCTCAAATACACTATGGCAGGGGTCGTATGAATTATGTAGGCACGTCCTCTTGAAAAAACGGTTGTCTCAAATCTGAAAATTTCGTCTCCTATATTTTTTCGAATCCTCCTAAAGTATATGCAAAGTTTATACGTAGACTTCGATCGTTTATTATGGTAGATTTGTGTGCTCACGATCATTTTCGTGTGTGCAAAAGGGGAGAAGGGCCCGCGGCGCAGACATCAAAGGATCTTTTTTTCGATAAATTAATCTTCATTTTTGCGAAGATCGTACAAATTTTTCCGCTAGGTTATCGATTTTTAAATGATTTTTATGTGTGTGGTATGTAAATAGAGTATGAAATAAAAATACGGTTGAATTGTATGCAAGAAAATGCTATAAATATCGATACATTTTCAATGCTTAAAATCAAGAATAGTCGCATCGATATAATAAAATATAATACATGAAAAGTCGATCACTTCGGAATTTTAAATGCAACCGTTGAAAAGTAAATATGATATAACAAATGTTAAATGTTAGAAAACTAAACAGAAAGAAAATATTTGACTGCGCGCCATGTCAAAGGTCAATTCGACGGGGCGCTTTATAAATATTTGTTCGCGTTTAAACATTACATACGGAACAGAGCTCGCATGCTCGCTGATATTTTATTTATCGTAATAGATTTTTTTATTCACTAAAGCCGTCGTTAACCTATCCTGCTACGATGATACGCTTTTCATCGAATCACCCAAAGCAACTGACCTACTTTTTTTCATCCGAATTAAAATTTTAATCAAACCATCCTGTGTAGGTTTTTTGTATACAAATCTACGTGAACATTTTTCCAAGAATACAAGAATAGAACACGGTGACGTTGTAACTTTGGTTGTCACGGCACTGGGTCACAACTGTATTATTATTAGAAAAGTTTTGTACACCTTTACCACGTAGTACGCGTTTTTCGGGTTTGTTCTGGCTGCGCGATATTCCGTTCTTGATTGCGAAAGTTGCGCCTTCGACAACGATCTAGCTTTTGTTTTTTACATAAGACATTATACTCTTTATTCGCGTTTATATTATATTTTTATTTTAACGTTCTTGTCGTTAGGGACGTGTCCTTACGACGTTAGGCCGCCTCTTGTCGACCCGAACAGCCACTTCTCTGTCAGAGCAGGTTTAATTACCGTAAAATGAATAATTAGGATGCCAATTATGCCGCGAGCTTTTATTAGGCTAATGACGGACGACGTCGTTTAAATACGGAATTAATTCGGCTAATTGATGCCGTCGGTGCGAAGTGTCTCGAAACGTGTCGTTTTTGTTTTTTCTATACATTTTGCACGAATTGTTTCAGTGGGTTTGGAAATCTTTGCTTTAGTCTGAAGATTCGATAATTAAATAGTTGAAAATTAATTGGAATGTAATTAAATGTTTGTAAAAGGTTTTAAATGTGAGAGCTCTGTTCTTAAAGTATGTTGCTGGATTTATCGTTGACTAATTACAGATATCGATTAGTTTTACAATTAGATGTTTTTTTATCCACTTTCCTTAAATTTTTAACAGAATTACTTTCTCTCAAATTGATATTTACTTTCAATAATATAATATTAAAATTTTCATTCCCTTTTTATTGTATACAAATACAAATAATGCTAACCCGTAACAAAAATTCGAAATTACACGAAACTTTCTTCGCATTAACTTGGTACTTAATATTTACATTTTGACGAGTCTCACACATAATAAACACAAACGTAATTGATACATTTCAGAGATGTTTCCAGAGATTTCGTGTTAATCATACTAACGACAGTTCGTCCATGGAAGAAAGACCGTTCGCGTAATTGATACACTGAGAAAGCGGCCCTCTCCTTTTCTGCGTTTGTTAAGGATAAAACGCCAGCACTCAAAGGTTCACCCTCTTTTGTTCTCGTCAAACCTATTAACCCACGTGTGCATATCCCTTTCCTGATATGCCTTCTCGGAACATTTACATATTTCCATAAGGATATATAATAATATTTTGCGAGGGAATGATATGGATGTCGGCTGCATTGTTCAACGCTTGCCAAATTCTACCACGCGTTTGCAATTTTGCCAGACGGTCCGTTTGCACCGAATGCGATCGATTTGCATATTTATGAATACGGTCCGATTAGAATTTTTAAATCAATTTTTTTTATGGAGTAATTCAAGTGGTTGTGCGCAATCATCTTTAAACGGACGCCAGTTTCAAGTGATGAGCCAATTTCAGAATATGCAAATGTTTCTCTCTTTTACCAATTTAAAATAATCTTGTTTTTATTACATAACATTCATATTTTTAACTTGCATACATCGAACAGTAAATCGATCATAGATGTATAATATCATATAGTATATAGACGGGACAATGTTGATATTTGAATACATTATCATAATAATACGATATATGATACAAATTTCACAAAAATAGTTCGACTGGTTTTTCAACGTAGCTTCCAAAAATGGCGTGAAACATTTTTTACAGAGTTTTAATTTATTGAGCTCATTTATGTGAGATTGATCCGTGTCATTAAACCGTTCATTATTGAAGGATATTCTTGGGAATGTTTCACCAGACAATGATTGTATTCATGTGTTTACGTTCAAGACGATTGCGTTTCTGTTTGTAGGCCATGAATGGCCGTAATTAGGCCTTATTGCTCGTCATTCAATGACTTGTACGATATTGTGTACCGACGATGTTCGTGTCGTCCAAACATAAAGCTAAAATATCGATCGTGAAAAGCTACGAATACTACAAGAGTACTATAGCCATCACGCATTGTCGAATGATCCCTTCCAAGTCTATGTACCTACGGTCGGACCTGAAATGTCGAAATTTTGACAAATAAACGAGTCGGAACATAAAGGAAATCCGACAACTGACAGGTGACCGATCTGGAAAAGCAGTCAGTTTCTTTTCAACCTCTGTAGCTGAAAAAAAAATAGGTTTCTTTGTGAATTTTTTTAAAGAGGAGGTTTCGCTAATTTTAAGATTAGAATGATTTTTTTTAGATGCTTAACCCCTTTAAGAAGTATATTTTATTTTAAAAAATCATCGCAATTTTTTCAATGTTGATGTGCAAGTAGTACCTATGTAAATATTTAAAACAAATTTTCATTTAATAACATGTATTATATTAATTGAAGAAATATGAATGTAAAATTTCAATAAACGTTAAAAAACATCACTGTAATGAAAGAAACTCCCACTTGTGATGAATTGCATTCTTGGAATTTGTTTGTTGGAAAATTTGTCAAATTCTACAATGGTAAACCATCCTTTATATTGAAAATCAAGCTACACAGTCCCATTTTATAAATATTGTTTTTTCATCATCAATTTGTACGTCTTTGGCACAAATTTGTTAGTCATATAATATTTGGTTACGCGTTTTTATCCCTATTCAAATATTTACCCTACCCCGTTTTACGCCTCAACTATATATATACGTACGTTATGGACTTTTTGCCTTTTGTAAACCTCTAAATTTTAGCACAATATCCGAATTTTAGCGAATCAACACTTAAAAGAGGATTTATATGGCCGGAAAAGCGATACTACAAATCGTTGACCTAATTTTTGAGCCAAGTTGTAGTTCCGATGCAAAGACGGTCTACTTTCGAAACAATGCCCCTTTATGCTATCCCTATGCAAATAGAGATAGTTCTATCTTAACTTACAAACATGTACTATATATTTTAAATCGGAGTTTTTTATTAGTTTGAGGGATATATGCATTAATCAAGTAATGATGGTAATTTTTTTTATAAATTTTAAAGTCGCATTTTGAAAACGTATACATATTATGTTTAATGCGTTTTCAATCCGAGTTAATGCGCTTTCATACAATGCCTCCATAAATATCAGGTTATTTGCATTCAAAATATTGAGTTTGGTTAGAAATTTCATGTAATTTTATTTACTTACTCGAATTATTTTTTTCGTAAATAAACGCCGGTTTTTTTATAAATCAAAACTATAAATATTTTTATTTTATATACAGTGAAAAAATCAGTATTTATTTCGTATACGTATGACATATTAGTAAATTATCCCATATATAATCGCGGATTTCTGACTGTTCGTTCGTTCGTGTCGATGACGCTCACGATTTTTTTTTCCTTTTTTTATGATGGTGGTGGTAGTGGTGGTGGTGATGATGATGGTGATAATGATGAAAAAATGAACTGGTTTTACACATTTAGAGTTCACACAATCGGGTTTTCACATTTTATCGTTTTCTGTTTCTTAACAAAACCACAGCCGATATTATTAACATCGGACCTATATACTAGTATTTTAATATTTCAAAGTATACAATAAATCAAACAACTTTTTGTATTATATAAAGTTTAATCATTCTTAAAAGTATTGTGAAGAAATAATGTTCCTTATTAAAGAAAATGTTTTCAAGGTGTATTTTTGAAAAATAAATAATAATATTTCGCATTTTAATAAAATACATAAAAAAATCCCTGGAATAAAAAAACTATTTTTTTTGCTTGTTTAATAAGCTTTGTTATTTTTAAAATAAATTTTGTTTTGAGAAGTATTTCTTTAATGAAAAAGCGTATAATGAATTCTAAAATATAGTGAGACTACCTTTCAACTGTTTTAGACCGTCTGAGGAAGACCATACTTCTAGAACTCAAAACGAAACTCCATAAAAGAAACTGGACCCCACCCCCTTATAATATTATATATAAAAATTGTGTTGCACGTCCAAAATTTTTAAAATTGTTTTTTCAAAGAACCAATATCATTTAAGAAATATATATATATTAGGGTGTCCCTTATATGGGGCAAATTTTTTTTTTCGC
>JAOXNN020000036.1:5444676-5475791 GCA_028571205.2 Hydropsyche betteni | reverse complement strand
ATTGTCGCTTGGACGAATTGTCTTGGACGAGTTGTCGTTGGACGAATTGTCATCGGACCAATCGTCGTGCCACGGTATTAAGACTTCAACTGAATGGTCTTGAGATCATCCCCTAAATATAATCACGGATTTCTGTGTGTGTGTGTGTGTGTGTCCGTCTGTTCGTTCGAATGACGCTCTCGACTTTTTAAAGTAATATGGTCTCTGTGCGTATATAGTTAACGTCTATAATATGATGCTTATTAGTACTGGCTTTGCCTATATGTCTCAAACAAATAACAATTGAACTATTTTGATTTTATTAATTAAATATTCAAATCAGGTTCACACAATCGGATTATCACATTTTAACGTTTTCTGTTTCTTAACAAATCCACAGCCGATGTTATTAACATCGGGCCTATTTTCTAATAAATAATAAAAACATTGATTTTTTGAGTATATATTTTATTTTATAAATTTACAAGAACTGCATATTAGAAATGAATACTCGTTCAACTGATCGTATTCAACTCATGATAAATAATACTTCAGCACAACTTAATCATAAAAATTCAGTATTAAACGAAAAATCGACTTTGTATACATTTAAAATTTCATATTTTGATACAAAATACAAAATATCACCTATAAAAAATCAACAGAGTGGCTAAAACTAACGTAACCAAACTGAAACAGTGCAATTGCGCCGAAGAACTCTCGGTACAATTGGATGGTTGGAAGTCTTTGGCGAATACTTCATAATTATACATCAATCTCATTTCCGAAAGTTCGTTGAGCGTCTTCAAATACTTGGTTCTATCCTGGAAGATGATGTTGTGTTTTCGGTCGAACGGCCCATACATCGTGAATGGAGTAGTCGGAGATTTAAAACTTTTTCCAAATGTTTGATCGAATTGTTTCACGAGATTTATCAATTCTTGTCTTCGAACGTCACTGGTATTGGAATTTATGTAAACTTGACCAATACTAGACCATGATATGTAGCAATGCTTCACGTTGGTCGACGGACAGATCACTCGGTAATCACTGATATTAAAATTATGCGGAAGTACTTCTACGCCTTTAGCTTCTAAAATACAAAATTCGATAAATATTATTTTTTAAGTTTTTATGAATGTTTTCACTCACCTGTTATATTGTTGAGTGTTCGCAAGCTGACAAAAGCCACGTCGGCTACTCCATCGACTAAACATTTTAAAGCTCCAACTTCTCTGAAATAATGCGTATGCGATTTGCAAGTCTTTGAGAATTTACTATCGTCTGTAATTCCCGGTGCGCATATTCCGTTGAAGAATTTTTCCATTTCTTTTTCTAGGGAGCATTCAGTGTTTGATAAATGTTTTTGCGATTTTAAAAAGTGCATCACAGAGTTCCAAGCGACTCCTTCGTGTCTCGGAAAACATGCACTTTTTCCTCTCAGATCGTCCATGGTTTTGATGGTTGAATTGTTTTTAACAACTGCAGCTACCATGTATAAGTCATTCATGATTAACGTACTCTCAAACAAAATCGGTTCAAGATTATAATCTCTAAAATGAAAATATATACATAATAATTTTTTCAAAATTGGCAAGGTTTATATATAGAAATAACCTTTTAGCGATAATCTGCCAATCAGGATGAGCTACAGTCAATTCGGCTCTTCCATTTTTCACAGCTTCAAAGCAGGAAATTTCTGGTAACATATTGTCCTCACTGTTAATTTCATTTTCGCATTGCAATTCAGGTTCCATTCCACTAGCACGTGCTATTTCTGCTAACCAATCACACTTATGTCTACCTACTATGTCTGTTGTACACATTGTGACCGATCTGAAACAAAACTTTGAAGATTCTCGATTTGCATCAGGAATTCTGTTAAAGAAATTTCAATACCTCGGAGGATTACATTCAGCAAAACTATTTGCACTTTGAAATCCTATCGCTCTCTCTAAATAGTCTTGAATAGGAACTTGAGGCCATAAAGGATACACATCAACATGATAAAACTCAATCAGACTCAATAAAGCTGATTGCCAAGAGTTTGTCATATTGTGAGACAATTGTTGAGTTATGCGAGAAACAGCCTCTGCACGTTTCCTGAATTCAATAAACTTCTTTGAAAAACATTATTTTAAATTTAATAGTGATCATGAGCTGGATCGTTTTATGGATGAAACAAGTTTACCTTTTAGCAGCAATCACTGGCCAAGGCTTTGCCAACCAAACGCAAGGTGTAGTTGTGTTTTTTAAAGGTCGCTTCGATCCATCGGAACACAAATATGAATATTTGCTTGGATTGCCCAAGCCCAAGTTTCCTTTCAACTGAAATAAATGAAATTGAATTTTCGATGTATGATAATTTCAAAACATGAATAAAACACGCGCAGTACAAGATCAATACACATTTTTCGCGCATACATCAATAATATTCATACATTATTTTGATTAGAAATTTTATGAATCGCATATAGGCTTTAAAATATTATATAAGTCTCTTGAAAATGATTGTGCTAACCGAAAAGTGTGCCTTGACATCATCTAATCTGGCCCAAGCGACGTTTCCAGCTTCTTCAGTCAGACAATACAACGGTCCTCTTCTTCCCCAATACTTATCCGAAGATGAACATTGTTGAGAATCATAGCAAAGAGAACATAAACTTGGATACAAATTTTCTATAAAAATATAATTTCAATACATTTTTTTTGTTTAAATGTGTTTTAATAAAAAATAATTGTTTACTTAGTGTCCGATCTCTAACTTTATCTGGAACCCAAGGTCCTGCTTTGCAAGCAGCTATAAAAAACTCTGCTGAAGCCCTCACTTTGTTTTCCATCAAAGACAAACTCGAATCACACCGTCGTGTTATGATTTTTGACTCAAAAAACTAACAATCAAACAAATATTATAAATCCTTGAAAGACAATTTGCATTTCATTAAATCACATACATTAGCCAAAGTGTCCGTCCAATCGGCTTCATATCCATATCCTGGGTGACATAATCTGGATCCCCTCAAATCTTCCAAAGTTGTAATACTATTTTCTACTATCGTCACAATTTCATATTCAAACGGATCTACAACAACCACATATAACATAATACAATCTATTTTATATATTCAATATTGAATCTTCACCTTGATGAAACCGCAGTTCGTCTGTCACTAATACGTCAATGTTTGCCCACGTAGCCGCTAAAAGATCTTCAGAACTGAACACACTGAAATCGACAGTGCCTTTGGCTATCCTCCGCAAGCAATCCAATCTGTATAATAATGATAAAATAATTATATTGACGCACATCACTATTGAAACATTTTGACATTGAGATAAATACCTGTCGAGTCCAATAACACATTCTACTTTAGCTATAGAGTTTTCAAGTATTGGACAATACCTGCCAGCCTTTTTGTACAGTCCTTTGCCTTCAACGATGCAGACTTTCACTTTAAATGATCATACAGATGTTTATTATTGTTCAGTATATAAGTGTAAATTGAAAATTATTCTAATACATGTATCATGTATATGGTTTCTTATCATTAGTAATGATTTTTATTTTAGAAAAAAACTTATAACCAATTTGAATAATGATAAGTGTGTGGGTTTGTAAACAAATGTGGAAATAATTCATTTCATGGCCATTGTCTGTTTTTCAAAACAGCTATTTATCTCGGTCAATTTTCACACAGTCAATTAACTATGCTGTCGGATTCCTAATATTCAATGAAATGATAATTTAACAGGTTTTACAATAAGTTGAAAACAAAATCAGTTAATTTAAGACAATATTAGTATTGCTACGAAAAATAAACCAATCTTCATATTCATATTTGAAAAATATTTATCATAAATTCTATAATTATTCTTGAATTATTTTATAGTTCATGTAAATAAAAGAGAAAAACATTTAATATAAAAATAAGTAGTAAAAAGGAATAAATATAATTGAACGATTGTAAGGTAACATTTAGATATAATATAATATATAAACTATTTCGTCCAAATATTTTTCTTGGATAATTTGACTAGCAAAGGAAAAACTATGTTGGCTACCATGTTTTATTCAAAATAAGGAGTCTTTAGAAATTATAAAAAACGAAATCAAATATGAAGAAATTTTGTCAAAATAAATACAGTGAAATTCCGTTTTTACATTTTTGAAGGGATCGACAAGAAAAAATTCAGGAAAAACAAAGATAGGGGGATTTAAAAATCAAAGATTTGGGTTTTCGGAACTGCCAAAATTTAATTAAAATAACGGGAAAACTTTAATTCCGGGAACTAAAGAAATCGGAGTTTCCCTGCAGCTCCGAAAAGCGAAATTGAAAAGAAAATTTTACTCAATCCCCGAATTATTTTTTTTTCATGATGGAATTATATTATTCTATTTCAGAATATCCCAGCTCCAGAATCCAATTTTCCACCATTTTTATTTTCATTTTGCAGTTTGCCTCTTGGTAATTTCTCATGTGTAACAGCAACCTAGATTGAACTTTCAAAAACACTTTGGGAAACGAACGTAACTTGGCGAAGAATAACAATGAGTTTCGGAGATTCCCAGAAACGGACGGACGAAATAAAAAGTTGATTCGGACAAACCAGTTTCGTTTTTCAACTTATTTTTTTAACCACTTTTCGATGCACGGTTGCGTCATATGTGAGGTTACCAGATAAAACTCAATAAAGAGGACAATTAATTCAAAGGTCATGAAATTTAAAATTTTCACTATTTTTGAAAAGCAGTCGGTTTTAGATCGAGATTTAAACATATCTTCTAATTTTAGAGAAATTCGAACTGACCGTATTCTTTCGGATTTATTCAATGACTTGATGTATGTTATATTTGCATTTTGAAGCATTACCTATTTATTTTTTCGAAAAAAGAAGGAAATTTTAATTGAATTAAAAGACATGTTCATGTTTTGAATATTATATGGTGACCCTAGCAATTCTGCGAATTTCGGAGATTACACGTTCGCTAATTATAATAATGAGTTATTTTACGAAATAAAAAATGTTGTTGAATAATAAAATTTTGAAACTATTGCAATAAGTATGACCATTGTATTTTATGATTAAAATGTAAGAATTTTTTTTTTAACTTAATAAAACATAAATGAAAGGTGTTTGTATACGATGGACTTGTGCCATGACAAGCAAGTTTCATTATTCAAAAAAATATATATATATTTTAACCCATCATTTACTGACGAACTTATTAGTTTAAATACCTGTAAAGCTGCAACAAATCATGACAGAAATCAACGGATAAAATGACAGAAGTTTTCGACTTAAAAAATTATAATAGTTCAATACATTTTTTTCCGAATGAAAACTTCTTGTGGTACTTTAAATTTTAAAATTTTTCATTAAATATTTTTTTTCAACATTTTTTTCACATGAAAAATGTTGACAGTAAATAAAATAATAACATTGATATATTTTTATATGGAAACGAATTGATGATAAATTATAATTTTTACATTCCTTCATAGCTAATCATAATTATATTAATAAAAAAATGGTATTATTTACATTTTCGACTAAATCATCAAAAGGGGAGTTTTCTGATATTTCCCAAAAAATTTAAATCTGTACTTGATTTTATGCCAATAAAGGGTTAACCTATAGTTTGATTTTTCAAGGATAATTTCATACTTTTCTTTTTCGTAAGTGTAACTACAATAAACATTTTAAAAAATCGTAAAGGTATCAAAACCTTTTTTTTTCTACCATAAATCTATTAAAACAACAAAATTTAATATGTTTTCGATTTAAATCATTTATAGAACACGATTTTCTGACACAATTTTAGCATTTGTTCGTTTTTTTTTTATTGTTTTCGTCTTGATGAAGGCATTGCAAGGTCATACGATGACCGGTTTCCAAAATTTATATGACATTTTAATGACGGGTGTCATTTTTGAAAGTGCACTTAATATTTCGAAAATGCCACTTTTCCAATTGGGACGTGCATCTAACTAAGTCATCAGTGAAAACCAAAAGAAAAAAACACGATCAGTTGATTATTTCATCGTTTCTTTATAGAATTTATAAGTGTAATCACTTCGAGACTTTCAACCCAACATTTCGACCGAATTGCTCAAAATATTATATACGTTATAATTAAAATCTATATTTTAACTTAACCTTTTTTAATGAAATCAAAAATATAGATTCGCTGAAAGTGTTTTTATACTTTCACTATAACATGTAGCAAAAAATCTGTATTATTAGTGAATCCATATTTTTATTATAATCTGTATTTTAATTAAATATAACCTTTTCAAAGAAAATCAAAAATACTGATTCACTGAAAATGTATTAACACTTTCACTATAACGGTACAACATGGATTCTGCATTAAGAGTGAATCTATATTTTTACTCTAAGGAATCTGTACACAAATAAAGATTCTTTGTTGAAATATAATTTATTTAATTTCTAACACTTAAAACGTAACCTAACCCAAGATTTTTTTGATGAAAAGCTAAAATACATATTCACTATAACAATTATTTAAACACATAGCAATTCCGCGAACTAAATTTTCACAATAGCATATATTATATTTGTTGTGATTCGTTTAATAAGAAATATTGAGTTCGTCCTCGTAAAACCGGTTAGTGGGTCGACTTTTTAGCTTTTCGGAGCCCATTTTTTTTTCTTATATCTCGTTGCAGTTGAAACATTTTCGCGTTTGTTCCAAAATCTAAATTTGAAACAAAATATAATTTTACGATCGCACACATTTCGCATTTGATCGGACGTAACTTTAACATTCATGTTATTCGTGTTAAAACTAGTTGTGTTCAATTTTCCGAGAATGCAACAGGAAAATCTCGAAAGTTTTCCTTGTGTTTTGATTTTTCCGAGATTATTTACTGTGTATAAATTTATATTGATCATATACATTCAAAGTGACTTTGGAAAATTAATTTAGAAAAGTAGCCAATGGTTAATTTATAAATATTATTATAATAACTTTTCATACTTGAAAAAATATATAAATCGGTTATAAAATGTATTTGAATAAAAAATATCCAAAATAATATTTACGACACTTCACTTTCTAAAATTCACTATTTTTCCTATTGATCAATTTCATAAATGAACACGAATTTCCAAATATTAAGAAATTTGTTTTCGAAATTTACGGCTAAAAATCAATTTATGTGCATAATATTTTGTATTAAAAATTTTCAAATAAAGTTTTAAAATAACCGATAGTGATTATTTTTTATAAAGTAAAAGAATTGTAATAACATTATTAATTTCTCTAGAGATTTATCGATTTTTTTCGGACCTCAAAGTCAAAGGTTGAAGTTGCTTCAATAAATGATGATTTCGGAACTTACAAGTCCTTTTATTTAAAAAAAGCTACATTTTTTGTCACAATTTCCATATCGTAAAAACTCATAAGTCACACAACACATCAAGATTTTTTTAAAACTCACGAATCGAATTCAAATAAAAAATCGATGATTTTCCATCAATAATTCCGAATCTCCGCAACTCACAAGTCCCGTCAGCAACTCAAAAGTCCTCTCTGCGATTTGAAAGTCCCAACTGCGATTTAAAAGTCCCCCCGGCGACTCAAAAATCTCATTCATGATTTAAAAGTCCAGTCTACTTTTAAGTCTCATCAGCTAGTCCCGTTAGAACTTAAAAGTCCCATCCCCAATTCAAAAATCTCATCCGTGACTTGAATGTCCCAACAACAACTTCAAAGTCCCATCAGCGACTCAAAAATCTCATCCGTGACTTGAATGTCCTAATAGCAACTTCAATGTCTTAACAGCAACTTCAATGTCCCATCAGCAACTTCAAAGTTCCATCAGAAACTTCAAAGTCCCATCAGCGACTCAAAAATCTCATCAGTGACTTAAAAGTCCCGTCTGCGTGTTTTAAGTCTCATCAACAAGTCCCATCAGCGACTTAAAAGTCCTATCAGTGACTATAAAGTCTCATCAGCGACTCAAAAATCTCATCCGTGACTTGAATGTCTCAACAGCAATTTCAAAGTCCCATTAGCAACTTCAAAGTCCCATCAGTAACTTCAAAGTCCCATCAGCAACTTCAAAGTCCCATCAGTAACTTCAAAGTCCCATCAGAAACTTCAAAGTCCCATTAGCGACTCAAAAATCTCATCAGCGACTTAAAAGTCTTATCAGTGACTATAAAGCCTGATCACCGACTTAAAAGTCCCATCAGCGATTGGAACTAAGCAAAGAATACAACCCGTGGAAAATAAACAAATTACGATTGTCGGAAAGCCCTTCTTGCTCAAGCGATTCAGCGACGACGGCCAGGACCAGGGTCAGGACAAACGTTGGCCTCATGTCGAAGCCGGCACTGGACTGACGATGATGGCTCGCAAATCACCTTGGTTTGGATTCGAACCGGTCAATGGATGGAATATGCGTGTGTGTGTATGTGCAGGGGTCGTTAAAGCTAAATTCAAAATATTTCGCCAATCATACAGGTGTAATAAATGAAGGATCAGAATCGGATTGTTTCAGAAGTGAAAATGTTTCGGTGTTAGCTATTTGGGCAATTCGAGCGATTTGAGCGACCACTTTTTTCGAGTTGCTGCGTTTTGGCATCAAAATATAGTAAGTTCTCGAGTTACGCGAATTCGACTTACGTCGATTCATACTTACGCGATTTTGAAAAAATCGTAATTTATTTGATTAATTTATTATTATTTTTTTTATTTAATTGCGTTTTGTTTCTCTGCGGCGTTTATATGACTTTCATCATAACAATTTTTAAAAGAAAATTTGTACAATGCTCGAAAACGATCATAAATTAACTTTTGCAAAGGACCCGCCTCAAAACTTTTGAAAATATCACGGTTTTTGCGTCAAAATGCACGTTACGCACGTTGTTTTGAACGGGCCTATAACGAAAAAGAATGCAATTGTATCGTCTATTGCAGGGGTCGGCAAAGTGCGGCTCCGGAGCCGCGTGTGGCTCTTTGACTCCTTGAGTGCGGCTCTTGCACAAATATCCACGGGTCTGATTGTGAGCGCTAATTCTGGTCAAGTATATTTTCCATGTAACGTTGAATGTGTGCGTGAGCGTTGACGTCAAAAATCCTCTCAATGCTACAATAACTGAGTTGAATTTTTCACCTTTTGGTATTGACATTGGTAACTTTGAAATACAATTGCAGGATTTAAAAAACAAGGAAATATGGAGCTCCAAATTTCAATGTCTTTGTATTGATTTGGAAATATTGAAGAAGAACAAATGTGATCTTACAATTAGTTCACAACACAAGTGGTCTGTTTTGAAAGACCTGGAGAAGGAAGACATGATCATTTTCAGCGTCTGGAATAGTATTCCTGACTCTTACGATCGGCTGAAAAAACTTGCATTTGTTGTTCTTTCCCTTTTTGGTTCTACATATTCATGCGAACAAGCTTTTTCAGGCATGAATTTCATCAAAAGTAAACTGAGAAGTCGGCTTATTGACGAGAACCTCGAATCATGCTTAAAATTGAAAACTACAACTTACAAACCTGACTTACTGAAACTTTCCAGGGAAATGCAGGGACATTGTTCGCATTGAGTGTTTGTCAGACATTGTCATGATTTAAATTTATGAATACCTTACTTTCATATTATTGTTTATCAACGAATAAATCTTTATTAAGTATGTATATGAAATCAAGTTTTATTCAGTGTACCCGTAATTTAATGAAGGTCTAAAATTAAAATAAAAGTTTACTAAATTAAAAAACAGATTTGGCTCTCAGAATTTTTTTGAATCGTTGTAATGTACATATTTGGCTCTTTGGCGAAAAAGTTTGCCGACCACTACGCTAGGCTATTGAAATATTATCGATTACATATTTGTGCAGTGTTCGAAATAAAAATTCAAAATCATACAAAGTCAATGGAAAAAAGTTAATAAAATATCTAAATAAAAACAAATTAGTGGAATATGGGTATTAATAGAGAATATAACTACATTTTTGGCAATGAAACAGGAAATTAATGATTTTTCTGAACTAAAACAGATTTTTCGAAAAAGTAATTTTTGTTTTGCGATTAATATTCTGAATTATTTGGATGAATTAAAATTCAAATTAAAAAAAATAATAATTATAGTATTTCACCAAATTCTCTTTTTGCACGGATTCAAAATAATACGGTCCAAGAAAAAGAACCGATTATTTTTTTACGCGATCGGCGTGCCCAGTGCTTTGCGGTTCGTGGGTTTGAGTCGGTCCTCCTTCCAAAAAAACGGTGAAAAATCATTGTTTGCAATTATCACATTGACATTTTTTCCCTCGAATCCCTATGATTTGTGGGTAAAATATAGGGAAGACATGTTTGAGAATGTTTTGCATCGTGTGCGCTGTCAAACTTTAGATCCCACACTACAAATGACTACAGAAATTTACAATGAGAAATGATCATAATATAAGACATTTGTTTATTGATGGTAAATAAAATATTGTCGTGTTTAGGCATGATATCACCCAATCGTCTAATGCACGATGCACCACTACACCGTAATCGTGGCAATAATTACAATCGGTACACCGGTTTGTTCACAACGGGAACCGGAACCGGGGATCGAACACCTAAATAAACAATACATTCCGAGCAATTTTCTAGGAGCATTTATCCACGGTACGGTTTGAATGTTTCCATTATGACAAGTTCAAATCTAGCAACCGCGCCTCGTAACTTTCGCCGGTTACGTTAGTGATTCTAATACCTAAAATACATGGAACTTTTGGAGTTTACCGCTTGTTTGAACATTTTAGGAATGGAACTTCTATAGAATTTTGGGTGTTGCGAGTTTCCGTTTCTGTTGATGAACTTCATTTCGAATTCTAATGAACTAATTTTGAAAATTGAAACATTCTTCTTCTTAAAATTATTACGATTTTACTTACATTTATTTGAAAACAATTTTGTATTTTATATTTACGAATATAAAATGATAACCCGTTTCATTTTAAAATAAATATATAAAATGGTTATTATATAATACCATGCGGCCAGTTCTATAGGGAAATATTTTGTAATGGTTTCTATGATTATTTTATATTATACGAAGGCTATAATGTTATTTGAGTATATGTGCGTATATATAATGAAATAGGGAAACCATTTACGGCCATCCATTTTTATAGCAAAATAGGTAATGTAATTTGACCGTAGTTTGATGTAATACCGTCGGTTCGTTAATGTCTATTTTTATACTAGGTGGTCGCCAAATAATGAAAAACCATCTCCAGCAAAAATCTCAATTTTCTTTCTGGTACGTACGTATACATTTACTTTAAATGTCACATAACGGTTTATATTTTTAATATATCTCTACCTTTTTTCATTATTTTTGTACATTTAAGCGACAAATGATGTGTGAGAATTTTAAGCGATTTGTTTATTATGCTCTCGAAACATGCATGGCAAAAATAACGAAAAATCTCTGTGAAATGTTTTACCAAGTGTTTGTGTATTAGATAAATTTTGTTTATATTATATATTACATAGTTAATTTCGTAACATTTACTGAAACGCAAATGTGCGTGCTTAATTATATGCAATTGTATTTCAATCAGAAATAATAGCTTTTTTTCTATTTTAGATAATATCACTTGTAAAAGTTAAAATTTAGATCAAAATTACTTTACGACTTTTTTGATAAACATTAAAAAGTAACATATACTCAAGAGTATCAGAATATTTCAACCTGATATTTGCATAAACCTGCCACAATGAACAATTGAGAAATTTTTCATTCTTTATCTAAAAAGAACATGTAAGTAAAGCGTTCACAATTTTCAGATCTCACCGTGATTGATGAAAACTTTGAAACGGGTAAACGGTCGAAAAGGGTCGAAATTTTTTGCGGTCTCGTACATTATTTTTCTTTTTTTTCACATACTTTCTCCTAATAACTGTCGGCACAAAAGTACAATTCAATTTCAACGTTTGCGAAAGTGAAACCTTAAATTTTTCCTACTAAAAACGCATCTCATTAAGAGCGACATTTCACAATTATTCAACATAAAATGCTTTTAACGTTTCTGTAACGTCACTGGATATCGTAAATTGTAATAGACAGATAGTACGTGTAACGAAAAAATATCAACTAACATAACTATTGTTGCGTACGCGTAACAAGTGATATGCGCGAGAAAAACATTCATTGTTCGAGAGTGAAAAATGAAATGAAAAAAATGAAGAATTACCTAGAAAAAAGAAGTGGTCGTCGAAAGATCGTTATGTTGATAAATTATCGTGGAAATCTCGCCTCTTTTCAAAACGAGCACCACGTGAAATGTTTGGTTCGCCTTTTCAAAGGTCATTTCATGATTTCCCGTCAGGAAACGGAAGCGGCGTAACAAACGGCGATAAAGTGAGTTTTCATCGCGAGCTTTTCTTTCGTTTTTCTTTATTTTCTGCACCGGCTCGCTAATACGATACGAAATCGACTTTTAAATCCGTATAACTCACACTTTGTTCGGCGATAAGGCGCTTTATTGGTGTACGACATTATGTGCGTTAATTAAGTTTATAAATATTGTTGTTTTAGTGGTTGTTTGTTGTTTAATTTTTGTTCATTGGTTGTATTTTAAAATAATTTTGATTAAGTAATTAATAAAAATATTGGTGATTTCATATATTGGGGTTTCGATAACGTTTTTTTAATTTTGGGGTAACCTCAAATGATATTGAATATTTAACTCACAATGGAATGGTGAGCCGTGATGTTTTGAATGCTTTTGTCTAATTACATGATTAATAATTCATATTTTACTTGTAATCGAGATGAAAAGTTCTTCTTCATGGCGTGTTTGTAGTTAATATTTAAAATCAAATTATTTTTTATGTTCAAAAATTAAAATTGAAAAATTTCAATATTCTCAAAACTCATTATCATATTTTATATTTTAATCGTTTTTTAACAAAAAAAAAACACAAATTTTCAACCATAATTTAATTTTGGTAAGTAAAAAATTATTATGAAAATAATCATTGTTAATCCTAAAATAGAATAATATAATTTATTTTTCAACTCTCCAAAAAATAAATCTACTAGCCAACAATTTAAAATTTTAACACACAATATGAATCACACAATACAATATGAACACACGTTCATGAATCGAAATTGAACAAATCAACAAAATTTCAACGAAAATTTTCAATATAATTTACGACAACCGTTCGAAACATTCTAAAACGATTGACGAATGTTTATTTTCGTTCAATTCGCCTACATAACAAATAAATAAACGTTCTTTATCATTTCGTTGATCGGCTGCCAGAGCTAGGAAAGGATACGTTGTTGATCAACCGTCAAATGAAACGACCTCTGTTCACGATTCGTATCGTGATTTCTCAGAGTTTAAAGATTTCACGAAACATCCGAGCGAAAAGAGAACTCGTTTTCGCGAGAAAAATTGACATTGCTTTGTCACCTTATACGCCTTCGAAATTCTCCTCGTGGCGACGAATCCGTTCAAATAAATAAAAAAGCTTTTTATTATATTTTAGATCAAAATTTCTATAATATTATATATTTCATGTCGCTTTTATTTATAATCAGATATTACACTGATGATACATTTTACTGAAAACGATCGTAAAAAACGTGTCCGTTTGCAATAATTTACATATAAATACAAAACAAAAAACCGAAAATTTAGTAAAAAAAATTTTCAATAAGACTACATAAAACGAGTGATGAAAATTTCAATTTTTTTAACGACTTTCCGCTGAAAAAACCCATTTCAATCATTGCACAAAGCAGGCGTCCCCTTTTTTATACACCTCCTCCAATATAAATCCTTTTGACAAGATCGTGAATTTTTCACTCGAAACCGGCCCAGAAAATTTTGTATACGTTTCTCTTCGAGCTGATGTGATACGTCAAAACGATCGCAATACAAGTTTATAGGGTGCCGCCAGATTAATATTTCACATTTGCCGCGTCGAATCCCTCCGAACGACCGGCACTTTTGAGCTATTGTTGTTGTTGTTGTTATTGTCGCCCTTTGTCCGGTTCTGATCCTTTCGAAAGGGCGTTTGTGAGCATGTGTGTGTGTAAGGCTTCGCTCCTTTTCGTTTATTTGAACCTTTGCGATACGGAGACGTTTATGTAATGGATGAGCAGTTGTTTACGTGGGTGTGAAAAGTGATTTTTACTGCAGGTACGATTTTGTTCTTATTACTCGAAATTGCTACATAGACTTTCTTTGTTATAATTTAAACGCTTTCTCGAATAAAGAGATAAAATAAATCAATTGATCGTGTTATATTATTTCAAATAAAAATCTTCTTTTTCACCGATATATAAAATATAACGATTTCAACATGTTTATATTAAACAAAAGTTTACGAACTTCAAAATAGTAATATCTTTACAAAGTTTGGAATAGTTTCGATCGAAAACTTAACATACAATGGTTCAATTTGCCCACATTCGTTTTTAAGAAACATTGTAAACGCGCGTATATACGCCAAAATTTTACAGTCCAAAAGCTCGTAAAGCCGTTCACGAATGGGTCACGTTTAAGAATAAATAAAGGCTAAATAAAAAAATAGAAAATTGCGGTGCCAAGCAGCAGAAAATAAAACCCGGCGCAAAACCCGCAAGAGATGAATATGAAACGGCCGTCTTTTCGGCCGCGAAATCCTTCTGAGGTCGATGTAAGTTCGCGTCAATTCTTTGGCTTTGTTTTGAAAATTGCGGATGAAGCCTTCCGTGTGAGAAATCAGGTGGTTTTCTGACTTTTGACGGGTTGATTCACAATTTTTTATCGGATTTTGCAGCGTTTGATGTTTTCTCGTGTATACCAGTTGCTGGAAGGCTGTGTGAAATTAATGTGTATGTTTCGCCACTTTTAAACGAATTCTTTCATATTTTTATTATAAATTTGCTAAATGTATACAATCTTGAAATATTAATTTAAAAGTAGGAAATATTATATAAAAATATAATCTTTGTTAGTTATTTTGCTTCATATTTATAAGACTTATTTAAATAAAATTCCGTAATAGCTTTAATAAATAATATCATGAGCTTTTTAACTTCGTAAAATTTTATGATGATAATAAATGTTCTTATTATATTTACAATTTCTTTCTTATCTTCCAAGCAAACTGTGTTTTTATTTTGCAAATATTCGCAACCAACATTTATGTTTGTAGTTAGATTAAAATCGTCAATACATATAACAAGGCGAAAAGCTCTTGTACTAGCGTCAAGCTTTTTATATCCAGTTATTTTGAACGTGACATTTGGTCAACGTTGGCCTCTTCGTCCACCACTACCAAAATAGAAACCTATCGTCAAAAATAATTGAACTCCCTGACGATTTTCAATCACGTCCGTTTTTATTGATGGAAAATTAATTCGAACCATCCGAAGTGTAAACAATCATTTTCGTTCCATTCGTTTATTTTTAGAATCTTGTTCTTCGATAATACGATTCTATCAGAAATAGTCGTCCGAAGATAAAACTACACATTTAGATTTAGAGCTATCGAAGCCCACTTTAAAACATAACAATTGCGGTTCGCCTTGATTCGCATCGCTCGTAAATATCTAAAAACGAACCTGCGTTCACATTAGATCGATATTGTTTATTGAAGAACACAGGATGTCAGACTGTTTTCATCTGAAAATTAATATATTTTTCCTTTAATATATTATATGTCCCTTTCGGTTATTTGATACGAGTTGAGTAAATTCTTTGGAATTTATATTACAGAAGAAGGTAATACGATCGCTTTCTTATAAAGTTAATTATTTTCTTTTCATACAGCATACTGAATTTAATTTCTTTAACTGAAACTGGAATGTTCGTAAATAAGACGAATTCGCGTAATTTCCTTGAGTAGCGCTATGAATATTGGCACAATTAGATTTGCATTACGTTTATGTAACCGTTCGTTTGGCTGATTTGGATCCAATGGTACAATGTGTGTACACATTGGTTCACATTGACCTGGAAACCGTTAAGATCGTTTCTGGCTTTGCTCAAGCTCATATTGACATTTCCTATCAGTCCCACGTAATTAATGCAATTGCGCCGTTTGTCCATTAATTCATGTCGTACCTTGTTTCAAACAAACACTAAAACGTTCCCTTTGATTTTGATAAATTAATTATAGGTAAAGTTTACACACGGTTGAGTGTAGTTTAGAGCAGTTGATATTTTCAATAGAAATTAATAAAAAAATGAGAACATATTTATTATTCTATTATTACCATACGATCAAAAGAATTTAGGTTGACATTTCAACCGCAAGTTTCAACCTTTTGAGTGAACCGTTTTTGAATGACATGACTTTAGCAAATAAAATGAACTACAAATATGTATACGATTTTGTTTATATAATATATTCTTTTATTGAATTTAACCAACCGTAACGCGCAATTTCGACGAATTATACGTTATTCTCCCGGTATTCAATGTTTTATTAAAAAAAACTCAAAACCGTATTCAATGTTGAATAACCAACAAAGTGAATATCTGTGATAAATACGGAAAAGCCAGCTTCGTGCATTAATTTTTCTTTATTAAATAATGTTTCACACCACTTCTCGAGGTGAATTTTGTAGGTTATTTTCATCTCTTGCGTATCGTTGTGGAAAATTAATCCATATGAACACATGAGTACGCTCAACAACTTGAATACTTAAAACGTTCCGAGCATATTTGACATTGTTCAAATAATACTTCTAGACTTTCATTACGGCGTATAAAATAACCAAAAGTATGAAGATTAAGTCGCAAACAAACATCTGTTTTAATTACACTCCCTTTATCTGAAATTCGTTATCTTTTGTCATTCCGCTCGATCTTAAAATGGGAACGTAATTAAATGTCCGAACGAATAATTTTGTACGAAAAATAAATCACTTTGACGCCTTCAGAAAACCAAGAATCCTTTATTTCGAAACACGTCAATCAAACTACTGCAAATTAATAATTGTCATGTTAAAATGCTTTTTAAAGACTTTGTCCAGGTTAATTGACCTATTCATTATCAAGATATTCACCAGAACCTACGAAAGGGATGAAAATTGAAAAGATCATGAAAGGTATACTGAATACATTTATCTTTTTAATTAATATGTATTTATACACGTTTTAAAATTTATATTTATTTTCTAACAAAAAAATACGACCCACTTCTTTCGCAACCACCAGGAGTGCAATCCAGAAACTTTTCAACACCACAACACGGAACAAACAATGCAGCACAATCAGCCCGTTAATTAAAATACAACTCGACAAAATAATATTTATTTACATGATAAATTACATTGCGATACACCGCCATCCATACATCTGTCGAGCTGGCCTTAATGGAAAAATTTTATGATTTACGACCGCATTGCAGATTGTTTGGGTAGTAAATGACACGAAATAGTGTTGTGGGGTGGCTATCTGGCCACTAAACGCCGACAGATAGCCTTATCGTCACGTGCGTGGAGCGGAGCAGTTAACGCGCTCCGGTCGATACGCCGGCGAGCTTTTCCCGATAGCGGAAAACTTGGAAAAGCGTTTACGAATCGTAAAAATGACGGTTGACGAACTCGATCATTTTACCGTTAAAGGGTGCAAACCATTTATTTTTATCTTTTTCTTTTGCTTTGATAGGGTTTTTTTATATTTGAATATGTGTGTTGAGAAACGGATGGAAATAATTCGAGTATTGTTGAAAGTTAGGTTTGTTCTCTTATTATTTCGTGATCCTTAGCTTTTCGAGTGACCACTCCATCATCTATTGTGTTCTGATTGTTTGGGGAAAGATTTACCGTTTGACCTGATAACCCTCTTCAAACGTTTTGTTTAATTAGGGTTTATTTTTTTTCGCTGATTTCTTGATTGTATAATATCTAATGTTATTATATTCAAACCTTCTGAAACTCAAATATTTGTTAATTAACTTCAATTAAAATTTTACATTCTCACATTTCTTCTCTATTCACCATAAATTTTGTAACATGATCATTTTCAAAGTTCACTAAACTCATTAAAATTTTGATTTTCACAAAAATTTCATTAATCGAAAAATAATAATACATGTTATATTATATAATAGAGTTGAAAACAATGCTTAACGTATAATTCCATTGATAAGACACCCGACCAAACATCGACCTATATTTTAGCACTTCTCAAGCAAACCTCGAAGGCTCCCGACGTATGCGTGGGGATTAATATAAATTGGGTTCGGAGAAAATCGACGGAGATTTATAGGTGTTGGAAGCTCCGGGTATGGTTTAACGTTTCCACGACACGTATCATTTATTTACCCGCTAATTGACTCTATATACCGCTCTCCGATGCCGTTAATGGTTCTGGTATTTAAGCGTCAATCACATCTAACACCCAAAGGATGGTTAACGTGTCGGCCTGTCCTTTAATATGGTTGTTGAGATCGTCTATTATCTTTCGTATCGACGTTCAATTGAGACTTTTAGGTTTTAATATAATGCGTTTTGTTATATATATTTTTAATTTATCTGTATTTTTTATGATATTATTTATTTGATTATCCTAAAAACTTATTTTTGTGCATAAAAAACAATTGATTATTCCCAGTACACATAAAAATTTGATCGAATCTCATAAAATTTTACAACATCTCGATCCAAAATTTATATTCAAAACATTACATATTTTGAAATAAAATCCATCAAACGTATTTCCGAAAATACACATAAAATTCCCTAAAATTTCCACAACAACGTTGAGTTATTTCAACCATATTATTTCACCAATATAATTCCAGTTTCCTTATTACTTGAAGCCGCATATATGTATCTTGTAATCCAAATACAAATTCACAAGGCGCAAAGTGAATTTTATCAGATGCAAATTCGTTTGCCAAGTGTATGCGTGCGTGAAGCAAGCCTGCCATTACGACTATGCGCTTCGAATAACAATATCTCGGCTGAAACGGCACTCGTAAATAGCGACTCGTTTTCAGAATCTGAGTATGAAATACATATGTATTTGAGTCGAAGATGCCGTTATGGTGAGTGCCAAGAGGCCGTTGTTGCGGGTCATGAGTTCGATCGTCTGAGAAGAGCTTTTGATGACGAAGATTATGTCTGTGTTATGCAAATAAGATTCGTTATGTTAATTTGAATTTATTTTATAGACAAATTCTAATATTAGTATTTTAAATTTGATATTCAAAAAATACGTATAATGTTTTTGAAATACATAAAAATGTACACTGTCTTATCAAAATTTGTTATGCGATTAGGCGTATCTATATTTATTTCAATTTGGAAAGTTACAGTTCTTACTTTTCTAGATTAACCATAGTGTTTATTGTTAATATAACTTTATTTACTGTACGCAAGTTCACTATAAGTCGGGCAAGTAGTTAGTGCCAGTTCGTGCCCGTTCCCTGAAATAGAGCTTTCTTTTCAGCACGCGCAGGACTCGGCCACACATCATCCTGTCCAATATAACGGCAAATCGCACATAAAATCTAGACCAACGGCCGATTAAGGAATTCTTTGGTGTATTGACGCTTTCGAAGTAACATACAGAGATTAATTTGTGTCTTTTTTTGGAAAATATTACATTAACTACCTCAACAATTCGTCCATGATGATGAAAATTAACAAATAGTCACGAATATTGATTTTTTTTTCAAGGTTCTTGTTTTGAGTAACGATTTTGCATTCTTAATTTTTTTTTCGTCGGCAAGACATCATAAAATACTAATAATATTTTTACGGATATTCATTTTTTTCTTAAAGCAACAATAGAGCATATCAAACATGTCGATCTAGATTTTATTAAATAAATTTCAAACGATTAATCTATTAGACGTTTTCAAAATTCCATCATTTATCATCATGTCAGGGCATAATTAATAAATCTTGTCAAATCATAATAAATTTTTCGAACGAATAACTCACAACGGTGTACCCTAGAAACGTCAGCAACTAATATCATAATTACATCATACCAACACTTAACAATCTAAAACTAACGATCTCGAGCAGAGATAAAAGCTAGAAACTATGTATGAAACGTGCACCAAATTCCGCTTAACAGTTCGTATGGGAGAGTACAAAGGCAGTGAATTTAACTGCGACATTATCACCGATGAAGAACAACAACCCCGCTAACTGACTATTTTCTCTTTGTTCTCAGATGTCGCCGAAGAAACGGAGCGGAATCGCAATAAGGACCAAGGAAAGAGCGCGGTGAGTACAATATAACCTCTAAATAAACTTATGGTGTTTCAATACGTAATAATTATTATTTTAAATTTCTTCCTCCTCATAGAATTAAAAAAAATAATAATACTAAAATCAAGTCTAGTTCATGAATAAAAGGCAATTTTTTACTATTGAGTATAATATGAATGTTAGAGAATATTTTTATTACTGTAACCTACCAACAAGCATTATTGATTTTTCGACATGATCTTAAAACCATAATCACATCAATACATTTCTTTAAAATTTTAAACAAAATATTAATTTTCGCGAATTGAAACCCCTTAAAACGTTAACACTGACTTTGCGTTAATTGCAAGTAAACAGTCGGTGGTCGTGGAAATGAAAATCAGCGGTCACTCGATATTTCCGAAAGAACTCTGGCCGTTCTAGAACACTGGTTTTGCTTCTATAGAAAGCTTCCTTCCTCTCGTTATGCCGTCGTTCGGCCCATTGAATATTCATAAACGGCATCCGAGTAAATATTAAATAACCGTAATACATTACTAAGACTTCTGCTGGGGCGAAATTTCGCCAAGAAAGCGGATGTTAGCTTTAATAAATGAAAAAGAACATTCGATGAATTATTTTTACTGAAATGGGGTTATGGACGTGCACATCCAGTGATTTTTTCATAAATTTAATTCTAGGCTGAAATTTAATATCGCTTCGGTTTTTCACTGCATTTTGTGAAAGCTTTTCGATATATTTCACGGAGTTGTTAGTAAACTAACAAGCGGTGAGTGACTGATTAATGGCTTTTCCCGACGAGTTTGATATATTCTGTTATTTTTGAAAATAAATTTTCAAAGTAATTACCAGAATGTATTGTTGTTAATAGATATTAAGAATTATCACTTTAAAATTTTCAATTTAAAATTTGTAATTTTTGTCTCGTCGTTTTTCGAATCGACGTCGTTTTATTACAGTGTTAATTAACATAGTCGAAATGTGATATTGTTGTTGAGCGTGACTGCATTGCGATAAGCGAAAGCTTGTTAAATCGGGCTTATTTTTGTCCGAAATATTTTCTATTTTCGTGTCACTCTTGTCTGTTGAGAATACATTTTTAATACTGTTCATATTTCCATATACAAACTTTAGTTTATTGAAAGGATATTGGAGAAACGACTCCATTGAAAGTTTCGCTATAACCTTCAAAAAATGATACTCGATTCAGCTGAGACTCGTATTGTTTCTCAAGATTCCTAAAATAGCTGACGTCGTAAATTTTTTAGTGGAAAAAATTTAGGATAACTTTATAAATTTTCATGAAAAATAAAAAAAATACTTTTATTTTTCAATTTTTCATATTGAATTGAATAAATTTTTTCTATTCGGTTTATTTTCACAAAAAAATCAAGGAAACACAAAACAAAAATATTATTGTTTCAATTTTCTCTTCATAATTGTACATTTCCAACGAACAGTATAAAACCCTATCTAGCCATTGTTTCCACGTAAAACACTATTATCAATCAAAAAAGAATAGAATTGCATTTTAAATAATATATTATTTTTTATTTCCATTATATATAATTAGTTTTCTTTTTCGTAAACCGTTATCCGTTTTATTATTATACATATCATTTCATACAATTTTCTAGATTACAAGATGATTAAAGTGAAACGAACAAATTGCTCTACACAGACCACCCCCATACATATTCACGATCAATTCCCATATTTGTGAAATGAAAAATTCACACATGCGACAGGCTGTCATGTCCGATACGACACATCAGAAATCCAACATCCATGTTTAATGAGCAAATTACAAAGAGACAGCTCACGAATTCCTCCCTTTTGATGCGAGCTCGCGCACGTGTGCCTTCTGAATTTAAAAAGGACTGAAAACAAAACGATAAAAAATAGACGGCGGAAAAAAATGACGCAAAAAGCAGAGAACACCGGAGCGAAAAAATGGAAAAAATCAACGTATTTATGAATGCGCGCGGTATGCATTATCAACGGTTCAGTGAATGTTCAAGTAGTCGACGACCCGCGAATAGTAGCGAACCGGAGGGCTCTCGAGGATATTGGACTACCTATACATTTCTCGGAAAACCAATATACAACAATACCCTGCGAAGGGAGCCCGGACAAATTCCCTCAAAGTTCGCACGACCTGGCCCTATATAATTTACCTATTCGGTACAAAAGCGCGTGTTTATTTCGCTGTTGCCGAACTCGCAAAATAATCGCACGAATATCTTTGGTAAAGAGCCGTTTCGAGGACGCATCGAGAGCTTTCGAAAGCCTCCGAGACCGCAACACTAAAATTAGAATTTAACGATCTCGAACACTTGAAGATGACCGAGTGTCAGTACACGTACGCTACGAGGACGTCATTAGTGCGAGGACTCGGCTGCAGATCCTTCGAAATATTGCGATGAAGGAAATATTTTTTTACGGTATCAAAATTCGCTCTGCATAATGTTGCTTTAATGATAGAAATGCGAATGCCGTCTCCGGGTATGTCCTCAAATAACGAGCGCATCTTTCGCAATGTGTGTATTTATGGGATTGACGTCGCTCCAAATGTTTCTTATCGTGTCCCTTTGAGCTGTTATTATCCGTTCGAATAGAAAAGTTAACAACTCTCATAAAAAGTGAATACTTCAAAGGGACGGATTCATTTTCGTTTGCGCGTGCAAACAAAAAAGAATTTGACTTGATAACTGGGAAATAATCGAGTTCAAAAAGAAAACTTTTAAATGGAAAACTTGCGACCGGAAATTCGATGGAGATTTTCCGACTAATATACATTCTCCTTCTGCCGATTTCAAAGTTTTCACTTGAATTTTATTCCATTTTTCAAACATCCTTAAGTATTTTTTGAAGGCGTAAATAAATATTTTTTTCATTATCGTCTCGCAATAATTATTCAACTGATACTGCCTTTCGTGATTTAAATTTGTTCAATACGTATAAACCTTTTTGTTATGAGTGTGTTAGGACATGAATATAAATAAACGTCTATTAAATGCAAGATTTCTCTCGATGATAATCATATAATATAGTGACCATTATATAATATAATGATGAAATTCCGATAATATTATATATTGCTTACTGTATTGATCTGAAAAATATTTTAAAATTTGGATAAAATATGTGTTGGACTTTTGAGTGGAATAAATGATTTCTAAATTCAATTTAAAATTTTCTAAAAAATCTAAAATTCATATACGAATTACATCAATAGTTTTTAGACGATTTATTGGAACCGAGAACGAGCTCAGATTTCGTGCGCGACAAAAACGAAAATTTATAAACGCTGTACTTGCAATTTTGTTGCATTTCATATGTACGTGCATATGAAACAGCGCATAATTCATGCTCACACGAAATCGTTTCATGTTACTCGTATGCAAAACGTGCAACCCCATTATTTTTATGTAAATGTAAGGAATCTACAATAAAACTAAAGATGGTTTTTTTTTTCAATAATCTAATTTTTTTCAAAACTAATCATTTATGAAAAAAATTTAGTTTCATATTTTATATTAAAGTTCTATAGTCTCTTTTATTTCAAATAATTAAATACCTCCGAAAACGTTCGTTCACAAGATTCCGCCTACTTTCATGTGTGAATTTGAGGAGCAGGAATTGCGAATTTTCCCGCTTTTCCTCGATGTGGAAAAGTTTATGCATTTTTACTCTGTTCCAGCATCACTTGGGCAACATCTGCTTGCTTGAAAAGACTCGGTGAATGTTTGAACTGAATCCCCCGGAAGAACATTAACAGAAATGGTCCAAGGGAACGGTCGGCGTTGTTTTACTTACGGATAATTGTTCCGAGGTTTGACTCCGTACTAATTCTGAAACGCTCTAATTTAAAAAAAGAGATGGCCTTATTTTCTTCGAGAATCGTTGACTTTCTAGCCATTAAAGTTTTATTCATTTTTTTATGAATAAAGCTTTAAATGAAAAGCTATACTAATATATCTTTTATTTTTAATTTGTATACGAATTTATTTCATAAATGTAATATGCTTTACTCTGTTTTTGTTTATCAATTATAAAATAATTTAAGAATCGATTTATAAGAGAGCTCATAAATAAATTTCTTTTTTTTCAACTTTTATACTAACCAATAATTTAGGGCTGTTAAAAATTTTACCTATCAAATCAAAATTCATATTTTGAATTTCGCTCGCGAACGTAATAATCATGAAAATTTTTCGACTTCATCTCACAACACGAAATCATAAATCGCTTTTTAGTATCGTATTAAAACTTCACATTCAAAATGAGAAATAATAACAATGGCACAGAGTTTTCACGAAAGTTGGACTGTTCATGGCTTAATTTAGAATACCTATAGCATTAGTTAATACACCTAAAAATATTATATGATACATAATATGTACCTAAAAAAATTATTTTTCTGAAACAAAGTCATAAAAATTTTCACATTTGTGGAAAAATAACGTAGCTATAAACGCTGCAAAGCCTATTAAATAAATATACTTAGCTTCATCGTACAATAAATAACTTTTTTCATTTAACTTGAAAGTTCATATAACGATTACTTTGTTATTCCAATATGAAGCATTGTTCCATTCAATTTTCACCCCATTGCGTAGTTCAATCAAAAATTCAACTTCAATTATCGACTTTCATTGTTTCGCTAATTAAACCATCCAACATTTACAAGAATCCTGAATTTGTGCGAGGAATATAAATAATATTCGAGCCGACTATTGTGCTCCGATCATACCGTAGCTCATTTGTTCCTGCTGCGTGTATATGGTTAATGATAATTTGTAGAGATACATCATATACAGAAACAGATGTTATATTTGTCATTTCCTGTTATAGATATTGTTTAGTTTGATTAAATGTAACTGACACACCTACGCATGACATTGCATGAAGCAATTTGCGTTTAATCGATATTCTTTTACTTAAATAAAACTAATTTCTGTTGCAGATAATAACCATTAATTAATATATGATATTACGATTAATGATATTATATAATGTTTTGAGTTATTTTATTTGAAATAAAACAATTATATAATAAAAGCTTCAAATATTTGAAGTACTTATTTATTCAACAACAGTATAAAAGCCAATCTAATTACGTACGTGGCTTGTATGATAAATGGATCTTTTCTTATGTTACACATATATATATAAATCAAATAAATCGAACACTTTTCTTTTGATTAATTGCTCATATATCTTATGTCTAGTATTACCCAAACATACTCTAACAGGATCGAAGAGAGAACTAATTACAACAATTAACACCCCTAGTAACGAGATATACGAATTTCTTATTAAATTCGGTGCCTTAGAAGTGCACGTAAAGAACGTACGAAAAAAGAGCTTAATCACACTTTGCCAGAGAAGCTAACGAGTGAGCCAACTACTCGGCCTTAGTTGAGCAAACTTAATCTCCGAGTTTTGACCGTAAAAATTTTACGTTGTTTCCACAACAAGATCCCTAATTAGCGGGATGGCTTCAGCACTAGAAATCCGGTCCCGAAGGCATTAGTACGAGCTCGATCTTTTGCAAAGTGTATAAAGGCAACTTCAAAGGTTCCAGTTTTTAACACTTGACGGTCTTCCATAGCTTTATAATAACGAGAAGCTCAATTAATCATCTATGCCGTTGAATGTGATTGAAGACACTCCAATCTACGAATACCGATTATAATAATACGATAATAATGTGTTTCTTTGATGTTGCATTGTGTTATCATGCATAAATGGTAATTAAAATTTTGAATATATTTAAATTGTAATTCTAAAGTAATTTAATATTGCCGAATAAAGTGCAATACAATATGCTATCAAGACGTTTTATAGTTCTAGCGGAAAATTGCATCGAAACTATCTGAAGCATAATTTATCCAATTCTATATCTATGTAAGTCAGTCACATAAATGAGTTACGCCCAAAACTTGCAACCTAAAATACAAACTAGGTACATCATGCTAAACTAGAGTTGAGCCTGAGGTCACAACGCAAATTCTGCAATAAAATTTAATAAGGTACATATTATACAAGAGGCGCTTCGGCCGTACAATGGACCTAGGTCTCCTGCAACGGTCGAGAACACTAAGTATAAGCCAGTAACATACACCAAGTACCTACATATATTTGTATACGCGTATTATGTACGATGTTCAGAATCGAAATTCACTTTCATTACATGATAGAATATTTTTTTTTTTTTTAATATTATCCAGAGTTCAAA
This sequence comes from Hydropsyche betteni, assembly GCA_028571205.2. Lineage (NCBI taxonomy): Eukaryota > Metazoa > Arthropoda > Insecta > Trichoptera > Hydropsychidae > Hydropsyche > Hydropsyche betteni. The sequence continues at coordinate 5,449,350 of JAOXNN020000036.1, read as the reverse complement.
TTAAATACTAGAGTTAAAGTCAGAGAGTTGAGTACCAAAATTATCTCTAACTACATGACGCATAAGCTATTTTATATACTGATTACACAGCTTAAAATTCAATTCAATTGATTTGATACAGGTGTTACAAAGGTCTGTCAAAAGTCTTAGAGTTCTATCTTAGTCTATAGGTCATGTTATTTGGAACATTTTAAACCAAATATCATACCTCAGTCCAAAGTATCGTAGTTTTCAAGTCATTATTATAATTTCAATTTTTAAGAAAAAAAATCAAAATTATGGCTTTTAATAGACTTTCATAACACACTGTTTATAAAAAAGATGATTAATCTATAGAACATCATGATCATCATTAGCAGTTTATTAATTGTCTACTGCAGGACAAGGCCTTGCCAGATAAATGCGGCAGTCTAGGCTATACTTTACCGCGCTAGCCCAATTTTCATTTTGGTAAGGGACCATAAGACCATGTACCATGTACCATAAGAGCTAATCCGCCCATGCCAGTGAAGGAGGCTCTCAAACCATGTTTATGCGCGCCTAGATGCTTGTCTATATGCTAAACTTTGTGGTCACTGTCTTTTGAGCAGATTGCAATGACCACCAGCGGAACAGACGAGTTAAATACTAAGCAGACTGCGCCCTTGCTGAACACTTTGCAATCACAATGACCACCAGTTAAACAGACGAGGTGAGACCATTGGTCCTATAATACATATCATACGATAATGATTCACTAAAGTTTCAAAAAAACACCAAATCAATTCATCAGATAAATTTATACAAAAACCGCTCAGAAACATCATTAAAATGACTATTTTCGATTCTACACACCTCGAAAGTAAGCAGGCCCAGTCTCCAGAGTCAGTTTGCGGCCGAAATGAATTATGCACGGTTCCCTAGAGTGCGAAAGCCATATCGGAGGACCCCACATCCTCGTCACCGTATAATTGAATAGAAATCTGGACGTTTTCCATACGTGCACGTTTGTTCTCGTCCGGGGCGAAAGTGGCGGGCCCATCTGATCCATATGAATTTTGACAGATTCGAACGTTCGAGTTCCGAAAGGGGAAATCGAAATCGGTCCGGAGGATTAGTCGCGGGGCCGGTGCGTTTTCAATGTCCGGCCGTTTTGTGTTGTTCGCGATTTCGCTTTGTTGTGTAGATCTCTTAAATCGTTTTTTTTCGGTTTGGGTTTTTTGTGCATTGTTTTGTGTTTTTTTATATATAGAATTTGGTTGTTTTTGTAAATTCAATTCGCTTTTTCTAAGTGATTTAAATTACATTTACCTTTTGGTAAATATTTAAAAATTAAAAAAATATTTTATAAATATTTAATATGGCTTTAGCCTAATGGTTTAAACCGTGCCATTTACCAATGAACGTGTTAATACAAGTTCATTGTTTTGTCAAAATGTGAATAGATTTTTTTAAAGCTTATTATTTTTAAATTGGATCGATTAAATTACATAGTATGTACATTAGTATCTGATCGAAATTATGATGCCTTTTATTAAATTTAAGTGTTTCGATAAAATATAATCACTAACTTGCGTTTAAGTTTAGTTTAATCGTTTTATTTTCATATATATTTTTACGATACTGATATTAATTAAATGGTTGACGATGGTTAGTAAATCTTGATAAAACACACGTTTAATAACTGTTCAGTTTTACTTATTTGAAGGACACATTCCTCTTACACAAACATATTGACCGTACCTAAAATAATATTTTTAAATCAACATTTTTCACTTCAACGAAGTGTTCAATCAATCTGATTTAACACGTCGACAAAATTTAATAACGTACGCAATTTTTGCACATAATAAATTCCTCGACTAGGCTTAAAATTATATAATAAAGTTCAAAATATGCGCATATACTAAAGACCGGCTTTGCAACAACACGAGTTCTCTTAATTAAGGAATATTTTTACTCATGCTACAATTTTAATTAAGCACTTCCCCCACGTGCTTTCATGTCGTCATATAAACGCTCGAAAATCTTTCGTCGATGTGAGAATTTCCATTCATCGACCGAAAAATACAAAACGAGTCTACAAAAGCGGGCCGAACGGTCGAGCTTGCCTATATAAATTTCCCAGAAAATTCAGAAACAATGTCCTCGCGGAAAATCAATTTGACCCGAAAGAGGTTCAACGTAATGAAGTGAGAGTCTTGTCGATTCTCAATCACACCCTCTATTTAGTCGTTATTGAGTTTGGTCACCTTCGGACCTCAATTATTGTACGTTGCCCACGTACGAGCGTAAAAACCACCCCTGTGATCTTTAACCCCGCTTTCAATATCGGCTAAACTATGGTTAAACTGGAATTATGTGAATTTTCGGGGATTTAAATTAAATTTTGAAGGGAAAATCGGTTTAAGCTTGCGAAAATCGCATGTTGATTGTGATCTTTGATTAGATATCTTCAAAACATTTGACATTTACGTTGTTTCTCAATAATAACGTGTCGATTCTTTTTTATATATATTTGCATGTTTAATGTGACCCAGTTAGATTTTCCTTAATTGTATGCCAATCGGTAAAATTGGTGGTAATTTTCGTCATTTGAATTTTAATTGACCCATTACTCAAATGGCACATTCAATGTTACTAATTTAATTTAATTTAAAGAAATATTCAATTTCTGTAATATAATCTCAAAAATTATACCAATATTACCTGAAGTCAATCATTTGTTCGATTTTGGAAAATAATTTACTAATTTTACTCAACCTTTTCTCAGAAGAAATATTAATAGAAAATACGATACCAATTCCCATTATATACAAATAGAACTTAATTAATTCATCATTCAGTATGGGAACGCAATTAACTATTCAATAATATTTTATCTCACTCACGGTACTACTTACTGTACATGAAAAACTAAAATATCATAATACTAAACGAATCCAAATGTTATCTTCACAGAAATTAGTGACGAACCCATACGAGTTGACTTCTTTGATCATATCCGAGAAAATTGAGAAAAGCGTATTTAAGTCGGTCGAAGAAAAACATTTCGAAGAAACCATTAATTATTTAGCGTCAGATCACCCGTAGCGCTACGGCCCGACATAACAGTTCAATTTAGCCTCTACGTCAACTCTACATAATTTCTGTATCGCACCAAAAAGAAAAAAAGTAAATTTTATTTCATCTCAGAAATTTCTCGCATCCGAACTCAAATCGAAAATGAAAACTTATTCGATTCAAGTTAATTAAAACATGCTTTGGCTCTAGAGCGAAAGTGAGTGTACGAAAACGCGATTCTCGCCTACGTTTTTCGCTCCACGTCTTCGAATATAATACAACAATAATGTAATCGCGCATTCGAGTTTACGGCTTTACAGGCCTCACCGATAGTATCGTTTTATACATTTTATTTTTTAGAATTCTCGTTCTTATCGCGCATTTTTGCCCTGCGAGTAAAAAACGGTTTTCCTGCGGCGGCCGGGAATAAGCAAAAATATTCCAGAAGCGTCGACTTACAGCGAAAAGAAATATTTATTCGGCGACAACAGAGAAATACCTTCTCAACACTTAGACGTGAAAGCTTTTCAGACGAGCGAGCTGCTTTCAACTAGTTTTACATGAACGGTGTTGAATTTTCCACATTTTAAAATAATTTACACGATAATGTAACGCATACATTTTAAACGAAAATAAACTTGTGTGTGTCGTTTTTTTTTTTGCCAACACGTTTCGTGCTGTTATTCAATTACGAAAATTGCAAAGTTCAAACGATCTCTAATTGTAATAAATTCGCAAAAGTTTCCCAATTACTGCGATCGTTTCAAAAACTCAATATATATTTTTAAATATTATATTTAATCAGCGTTACGATGATTAATACGCCACTTATTCGGATACGATCTGAGGCAAATATCGCGCACTTTATAATACGCGTACAATAAATTGCTTGATTGTCGGGACCCATAATTTATTTAAAGCATAAATTTCAACATCGATTGACGATAAGGTTGAGTATTCAAAAACGCAAGAAATCCACGTCCACTTTTTCCCATTCCGTTGAAAATCATTCCTAACTTGAGAATTCCATTTCAACGTTTATACTTCATATTGAATGATCGAGTTTATGTAGAGGAGCTCGTTGTTCATAAAATCGATATTTTTTTCACTTATTTATATTTCCCAGTGCACCGGCGGCTTATCACATGGCGGTTTACATGGATAAATCATTTTAACGGTGGATTGATGGTCTTTTTGAAATTCACAAGAGCAGCCCGATTCGCATTAACTATTCATAGTCGAATCATGCGAGCCACTTTTGTTTTCAGAAAGTTTTCACATACACGCAGAGCCTTGAGCGTATTTCAAGGCGTGTATCGAGGTCGTTCGATATATAATAGAAATACTATTTTCAGTCCGTTCGAATTCGAGAAGCTATACGAATACGATGGTCTCTCAAATGTGTGAAGCCGGCATTTTTCTAAGGAAAATATATCATTCAATTGATTTTTATTGAAAAATTGTCGTTATTGTAAGGATGTTATTTTGCTAAATACTATTTTTTAGATATTTTATAAAATATAATAGAACATGATTCAGTTGACAAACCTTAATTACAAAATGGATGGTGTAAAATATATGCTGAAATAGTTTTTTTTGTACATACAAAAATTTTTCTTAAAACTTTACTTT
>JAOXNN020000036.1:5410755-5423567 GCA_028571205.2 Hydropsyche betteni | reverse complement strand
ATATGTGCTTCATCGGCATGTTTGTCTCGAACTCCCTCAAAATTAACATTTCTAAATTCAAAATCATCATTGAAACGAACCAATGTCATTTAATAAAATCCTATAAAACCAGGAGATAATTGACATTCAACAACGAAACCTTCATATATATGCATCACAAATCTCCCAAATTTATATAAAATAAATTAATTATATGTGCTCTATTATTAATATATATTAATGGTATATTTTTGTCGAAGTGTTTAGCCCATTTGACGGTGTGTGATGTGTGTTTTGTATCGCAGGGGGTGCTTCTGTGCCCGCAAACCCTGTCGCAGGCGCGCCGCACCAGGCTGAGGAGGGCCTTTACAGAGGCCACCGGCGACACGGTCTCCTACGTCAAAACGGTAGACATATATAAACAATACTCTTCAAAGCAATCAAATATCAAACAGTATAAAAAATCAACAAAAAGCAACTCTACACCACCCCCACAGCAACCACCCGCAAACAGTGTTGTTTGAACGTAGTACCCCAAAAAGTGCGGCACGCGAAACCACCCACCCAACCACCCCTTTCACAAGCTATTGAAAAAAAATGTATATGAATCATTGTTGTGTGTGGTCTTAGATTTGTGTGGACTTGTATTTGTGTCAAAAGCACTGTCCTCTCGTCTGTGCACCTTTTCGCTGTTGTCTTTTGTTTTTGTTATTTTTTTTTTTTTTGTTTCTCAGCAGGTATTATAGTATGCGTTCCGATGGAGAAGTCTTGTTTTTCGCAAGTAGGAATGCACGTCGCGAAATATGCGGTATTATTCGATTTTTCCATTTTCGTTCTCTTGCTAGGTGTTACGATACGTCACATATGCCGTATATGTTATGGTGCGACCATTGAGCGGCTTTCACGCTTTATACTTGACATATTTATTATTGAATTTTTCACTATTCGCGATATGAAATTCCGAAGTTGAATGGCTTCTTTTCTATCTAAACTAAAGAGTAGTATAGTAAGAATAATATTTCATCTATTTCATTATATACATATAATATATATACATACATAAAATGAAATCGAAATAATTTTCGATATTTCGGCTTTTAAAGCCGTTGAATTCTGAGTTTCTTTGAAATTGTCAATTGACTTACGAGAAATTCAATTTCCATAAATTTGATTTGAACACTTCAACGTGGTTGCAATAGACAATTGGACGTCAGTTACGTTTAACATATTTGAATTTCAACGAGTCAATCGCTACTAGAGTTTCATACCGGTCACATGGTGAAATACCTGAAACGTCTATGAAATAATGTGAAGCAATTGTAAGCTGAATTGCGAAATTGTATAACATTGTCCTATTTCGCTGTCTGAAATTGAAAATAGCTCGAAATCCTATTCATTGTTCAATATTCCAGTTGACGTGCTGCCTATTGAAAAATTAATCCGTTATCTATTCAGAGAGTAGACCAGTGAAATCCGCATTCAGTGACAGTGTCCAGAACTCAGATTAAAAATGCAACTTCAAATAGGGTTTTCCATCGATATTGAAAACTTTTCATATTTTTATTTCGAAAACAGATTTATTTTCAAATTTTGACGCTAGCCTTTTACACGACCTGAAATATTGATGACGTTTTAATCTACGTCGAAATTAAAAACGAATCGCTCGGGAGGTACGCGAATTTTAGTCATTACCATATATTTCAAAAATGTGAAAATAAGTATCAGACACAATATCTTTCAAGGGATATTTTTTACAATCACTTTCAAAAAACCATAATGGGCACTCCATCGAAATCATTACGCCTCAATTAGACAAATGTGGCGCGACATAGTGAGAGGGCTTGAATTTTTTTTTCCCAAACGACGCACGAAATTATCAAATTGTATTTTTCTTTATTTGTTTCTGTTCCTTTATGATAATTACGTGCATACTGAATAATTAATCTATGATCACACACGGCATGCTTTTTAGAGGTCTCACGTATTCCCCAAACACGCAGCCATCCGCCATCCATGACAGGACAAAAAAGAAAACTGCTATAAACTCCTCTTTTTTATATAAATGTACATACACAAACACACAAGCTTTATGACCACAAGCGTAGTGAATTTTACATTTCGTCGTCTTTTTTTCGACGAAAACGTCCTTTCTCTTGTTGTTTATATATTGTTTCTTTAGAGTACTTAGGTGAAGCGCTTTTTGTATGATGCACCGATCACTCTCGCTGCAGATGCTGTTAAAAACCCCAGCCCACCTTTTAAGATGTTCATAATGAAATTTATGGAATTAATTATAATTCTATACATATTGAATCCTTGCTGTATGTCGCTTTGTAGATGACTGATTTTCCTACCCCCTGTATATTGCCAATAATAAGCACCAAGTAGATGACGCTTCAAAAATAAAACTCGTGCGCTTTCGAATAGGTAAGTCATTTTTTTTTGTTATTTATAATATGTATATGTACGATTTTACCCCATTTTTTAACAATTTACAATGTAGATGAACGCTTCTCTTATCTTGCACTTATGTATTTTTTTCAAGCCATTTCTACGATGCTAATATGCGCATGTGTTTAACATATTTAATGTGTTCAAAAAGATATATTACACGAAGTTCTTCTATATGTAAGAGGCATAGTTTAATTTTGTACATATTATATTTATACATGTGAACTTTTATGACCTTGTGTAAAGTAGAACCTTTTAATTCTTGAATTCAACAGGTATATTGTGCGTAGTTCGCCTATGAAAAACTTCAAGGAAACCGTAGTACGGAGCACGATACGCTATGTATTTTTTCCCCGTGAATTTTCCGACACGCAAGTTCATTTTTTCACACTAATGAAGCCTTTGGAGCTTTCTCTTCGAATGTAAACATATTAGCGTATCGCTAAAAGCCAAACACCGTTATATAAACAAGTCCTCCATTAAAGAACGATATATAAGCTCGAGCAAAAAAAAATATACATCGATCCTTTCCAAATAAACCAGGAAAATTCGCTTTAATTCGATTTCAATATTTATAAAATTCCACGTTTTGGATCACCATCGTCGGGCCACGCATATTTTTAAAATAGCGTAGTTAAAATGGCATTACGACCGGTCAAAAAATGCGACCGTGCGTCAAAGGCGAGCAAACATGCCGAGGGAATGAAAATAACAACGCGACATGCAATAAACGACTTTTCACGAGGGTTTTCCACCGTAGGTCCACGCTTTTCCTGAGGTTTTAATAAAAAATGAGCGGCGATCGTTTTGGAGTTTTCGCCAATATTTGAGGATGCTCCCATGACGGATACGTGACCAATTTTAGACGACTTTGTGTTTTCAGACAAAACAATGTTGACACATTCATTAGATTCATTATTTAGTCTAATAAAAAATAGAAATAAAAAAATACCAGAAATATATTTTTTATAAATTTTACTTAATATAAATTTTTAAATTTAGAATCGGAGCAAATTATTTCTTAGAAATTCTTAATCTATCTATTGTCTATTAAAATTTATATGAAGACATGCAATTAATGTATTTTTTTTTTTTTCGGCACTATTTGCTGATAAAACATTGAACTCAACGCTATTTTTATCGCCACTGTCCGTTTTCGGGCAGTTTTCAGCTCTGGTTGTGAACATTCGAGATATAAATTTTATACGATAAAGCAAAGTTCATAAATTTCAAAGGACTTATTACACTCGTAGAGTCGTGACGTTACTAAAAGGGTACCAATCCCATAAGAGACATGGCCCAAAGTACCTTTGAATACCTCTTCTCGGTCCCTTTTTCTCACTCTATGATGTGATAAATTTTACAATTAATAAACGTTTGAAATTAGAATTTATATATTTATTTCTATTTATATATTTTCCTTTCTATACAATAATAAATTCAAGATTTACAAAACGTTTTCAATTCAGTTTCTCGGGGTTTCTTCGTTTTGTATGTTCGTTAAATTTCCGTTTTCACTATAGAAACGGACGATTTGTGAGATAAATAGGGCCATTTAAATATGACATTTAATTTCGCTTCATGTCATTCGCCGAAAATCAAAATTATATGTTACCAATGTTTTCAAGGAAATGTTCTTAAAATTGAATGTTTCGAAATTTGAAATCAGTTTGCTCTAAAAGTTTCTAATATTTCCAAAAGGATATTTTGCTTAAGGGTAGTTCGTTATTTATCGAATACAATATACCATGTAATGTCTGAGTGCATCTGCCGACATTGTATACGACTCGAGAGCCGTATAATCTTCGCTGGCTCCATCGAAACTATAAGAAACTCTATGTGAAGCAAAGCTCCTTACCAAGGCAGTCTTTTGTTCCGATCTCGGTAGTAAAACGTTCAAGAAAAAACATCGAGCCACAGAACGAACCAAATCTTTGCATCCAATTGAACTTCTAAAAAAGACGATTGCAAATCCAAGCCGAAGAAAACTGAAAGCCGTCAAAGAATCCTTCGATTATCAGTTTTCGCTACGTTGGGTCTTTTCCAGCTGGGATGTAATATAATATAACGAATGAATTAACTCGTATCAGAAACGGTGTTAATCACAATAATCCGATCCCGGTTTTCGGGCTTATAAATAATACGGGCGTCCGGTTTATAAATGAATATGTTCTCGTTTTCCGGGGTCGGGTGAAATTTTCCGGAAAAATTACCGGAGGTGAGGTCGACTATCGATGGAGTCCAATTTAGCCTAGAGTGCAAATATTCCGTTTGCCGGTCCCCGGGTGCGAACGATCTACGTGACCCATTTGCGGGGATTACAGCCAATAAAACTGAAGGTTATTCCTGAAGCCAGAGGGTTTCAGGATTCATAACATCCTTATCGCGGTTCGCCTTTTTCGGAACAGTTTCTACTAAGAAACGTCAATCAACAAATTCGGACGACTTATACTTACCACAATATTTAAGTGTAATGTTTATATAATATAAAGAAATCTTGAATTATTCAAAATCTCTCCCTGCATATTCATTAAAAAATAACAACAGAATAAATTTACCTTGTTAAAATTGTATTTAAACTTTTAAATGCGGTTAATGTGAGTTTCACGTTTCGTAACACTTTCTTTGATTCGGCCAGCTCTTTTGTTTCATTCTATTATTTTTTTGACTCTCGAAAAAACTTTTTCTACGTCACGGAGAGAGAAAAGTGCAAATTAAAGGAAACCATCAGGAAAAACAAATAAATTTTCCGACTGACATTAATGTTATCTTTAAGGGAGAACGGCCCGCGGAATGAACAGTGCGTAAATCAAACGTACACGACTCATAAAATTGGATCACGAAGATTTTTCGAGGGCTCTCAAATAAAGGAATCATTGCGCGTGGAAACGAATAAAAAAAGTCAAACAATAAAAGCCAGTGCTTGATAATTACGAGTGATATATCGGCGATATTGTTCTCATTTGCGTCGAGAATTTAATACATGGACAAAAACGGCTTGGCGTTTATTCTGGCATACAAAAAAAAAACGTGATCTGTTTTTGTAAATCATACTTATATTGGATATCCTGGTGTATCGAATTTGGTATTTTTTTTTACACGTACGATATACCGGAATGTGGTCCCAAAAGTATTGAGCCGCTTACGTGACCTGCAAATGTATATTTTATTCAAATTGACACGAAAACCGTATAACCCACCACCAAAAGATCACCGATGGATCATACTAAAAACCACAGCCTAAATGTATGTAAACATTGGAAAAATTCTGTATTGCAATATGAAATCCCTATAATACAAATGCATCTTTTTATTATTCAAGTCACGATTCGACAAGATGATTTTTAAAATACGATACCATATTATTTCTCCTTTTCAAAATTTTGAACATAAACTTACTATATCAAATGAATAGTTTTTATTTTCAAATTTTGACTTGAATATTATGTATGCAATAAAAATACTTTAATCAAACAGAAAGATAAGACTGCAATTGTAGACTGTTTTATTGACTTTGAGATCGCTCTAGAACGCTAAAAGTTTAACCAGCTGGACGTGGGGCCAGTGCTTTAAAACTTTTAAAAAGTCAATAATTCTACGGTGAAAATTTTGCAGAAAAATGTTTGCTATATAGTGCACATACTGTCTATATATGGCCTTTTATTGGCATCGGTCTAGAAGCTTTGTTAAGCTCGTGCTCGTGTCGAAACTTCCAACAATGCAATTTCGTTCCGATGCGATAATTTCCTTCTTGCTATTTTCGATGCAATACTATACTTTTCAACATAATCGCTGCTGCATTTAAATTTTTACATTATCGTATCCAAACACATTTATTTTTTTATATAGGAAACTAATCCGGATTAAATCCGGTTAGCTGTAGAAATGTGAGGATACTTTATCACGTTTCTACTTCTGTTTTATACGAATGTATGGCCGTGAAATTTACAGCTTCCGAACAAAACAGAACGTTAGAAAGGCAATATTTTCGAAAGTTTTCATAATGGTCTTCGGTCTGCGTAACTTTCGAACTTGCTCGCTTAATATATTTTAACAATTTTTCCACTCAATTTTCAAACTACACTATCATTTCATAAAGAGTTATTAAATTTTAATCTTTAAAAAAATCTAACCTAAATCAATTACTTTGATTTCTTATATTTTTCACATGAATGAAAAATATATATGTATTCAGATAGCAAAAAAAAAATCTATATACTTGACGTCTACTATGATAAATTTTTCATTCTCTTTTCTACTATTATACATAAAAGAAAATTTCCTGAAAGAAATTTATAGATTCGTGTATTTTTATTTAAAACGTAAAAACCATCACTTTTTCTTCATCTTTATAACACGTAAAATACCCGTCTGAAAATTTACATCAATATTATCATGCAATTGTTTCAACCTCTGACATTTCTTTTGAATTCATTTTATCAACGTCAGCTCTCAAACAGCAACGTACATCATGATATTTCAATACATTCAAATTCAGCAGATTTATCTCGAGCCGAGTTTCAAATTTTCAGGCACCCATCCGTGTATAATACACATTTTCCATAGTCATTATGTATATATTCAATATATAGGTGAAACTCACTGTCATTAAGACGACGTCAACGTCGTTCGACACGTATCGACCCAAAGTCCATTAAAGACGTCGATCAAACGCGAAGAGAGGTCCTTTCGCAAAATCGACCCAGTAACGACTTGCTACAATAATTTAAGAAATTTTTCCACCCCTTAAAAGCCCAAAGAATTTTGAGAATCATCCATTCAATTAAATCAGTGTTATTCAACTTTTTTCAAACATAATTTTTATTAGTAATCGACACAAAATAAATATTTATATTGATTTTTTAATTGACGCTTAAATACTATCACAACTTTGTATAAAAGTTACAAATTGATCTATACAAATTTATTTTTCTGGATCGAATCACTGGTGAATAGTTGGACGTCAACATTCAATAGGTAGGATGAAGCTGACTTAATCGGTCACTAATCTCACATCAATTTAATCTTCATCGAATGGCAGAAAGCTTCCGATGGCGCGTCGGTGTGCTGAATTATTTAAAAGGCAAACACTAAAATGCATTTGGTAGTAGGAGCGAGTTTACAATCAATTTGCATCAATTATTCAAAATAGAGCGACAACACTAACAATCGATATATGGACTTTCGAAAAATATCGTATAAGCTAACGTTTAAGTAAGGTGTGACAAAAACCATAAAACTCACCTTTGCTTTTAGTTCTATAGGTAAATAAACGGTTATTTGTTATTTCAAAAAATCGCCACATCTCAGTGTGGATCGTTTGGTTCTATAATATGAAGAAGAAAAAACAGAGTAATCAATCTATCTTGGACGCAACCTTTATGTTAGGTAAAAACGTTTTCAATTGACCTACGACCTATGATAACAAGTTTGATATTTTCCGATGTATGTAACCGCACGATGACGAGTTAAATGTCGAAAGTTAAACCGTGACGCTTAACCGAAAGCGATCTCTATTCATTACGTGCTCGTTAATCGTGAATTCCACATAACGAGGAATTTTCCGTAACGGCACGTGTTTGTATCGAGTTTTTCATAGTCTTCGACTATTTTTATTATTAACAAGATAAATTTAAAGCAGCTCCGACCAACCGGCGACCGGTAACGACCCATCGGAGACCAGAAAATTGATTTACGATTACGCCGCAATTCACCGAGTCTAAGCGTGATTTAAGGCTAAAAATTGGTGCTTTTTTATCCCGACAACAATTTATTTTTGCGGTCGTATGACCCATAATAAACCCTTCTGCTGAAAAAAAAAGATTCACGATCGCGAGTTATTATTTTTAATGATTCAAGCCCGAAAATATAATATATATACACGTGGTGGTAAGATTGAAAAACAAAACCGGGAACCGTATCCTCTCTCACGTTCCAATGATATATCTGCCTTTTTCGTATATAAATCAAATAAGAAGTCGTCCGTGAAATTGATTCAAGACGATATTGCGTTTGTTGCTGTCCATATAAATTTTCAACCCCCGTCTTGTTCGATTTATGAATTTTTATTATTAAGATAAACTTGACGTGTCTCTGCAAAATTTCACTTGTGCGATAAGATTTCCGTCCATTCGGGATGACGTAAAAAATCTTTTTATTACACATTTTATTGTTTGATTCTCTGTATCAATATAGCGTAGCCTGCTGTACAAAAGCTTTCCAAGAAAAATTACTTATTTGCACTTTCGTATGTGAAAACGCACGTTTTTGCATCGCGAGTTTGCAAGCTGACTTTTTAAAAAAATCCTCGCATTTTCCCCATGAAAAATGACCGAGAAGCGAGTTTGTGAGATTACAAGAATTGCGGAATGAAAATTGAAATATTTTTGCTGGCACTATAAAAATTGTATAATATTATATATCACTCCTTGTATGCAAAACATTTTTTAAAATTAACATATTATACAATCATATATTTGAATAAGTAACTTTAACTATTCCATACCATGGTCTCTAATTATTAAAAAAAAAATTTAATAAAATGAAACTAAAAAATTACTATATAGTATAATCTTTAAAATTTTATGGGTGTTTTTTCACAAAAATTTGTTTCGTATATGAAAGGGATCGCTTCTCGGCCTGTTGGCTAAGATCAAAGTGTAGTATATGAAAGGGAGAAAATTACTAAACATTGTTAAAAATATCCAAATAATCTGAAAATTAATTAAAAAAATTGTGTTATACTTACTGAAAATTTTTCAATAAAAGAAACATTATATAAATCATATAAATTTTTCAAATCCATTCACACAGCTATTTCAGAAAAATTCTCTATAATCCTATCCCAACTTTAAGGCAGATATAAATTTTATAGAACGATATATATTTCTGAGCCCTCCCTATGAATTCAAACCCATTGCTTCTATGAATAAACGATTTATCTTTGCTGGTTTTTTTATGTGAAAAATTCAGCTAGGTCAGTGATATGACCGAACGACGGATAGAGTGTCGGAAATGCGGCTTAACGTAGCTCCGGAGAGTTGCATTTGAAAGCACAATGAGATATCACCCCCTGGGGTGCAATCAAATCGTTCTCTCAGCCTTCCACTCCTCAAAGTGGCGAAAGCCTTCAAAGCCTTTTTCTGTAAATTTGGATCTTCTTCTTGAATAAAAGCCCCAGAGCCGGAGTGCTGATACGCTAACGCGCGACCGTTCTTCTCTTCCTCCCTAGTATATAATATAATATTTTATATATTTTCACTTGCAGAGAACACGAATGCTTATTTTGTTCGTCGGTGGGTTTTCTCATGCATGAAATTTAATAAAATTCATATTCAGAGTCTGCAGCGTGCGTTGATATGTTTCATCATGCGCCTGTCTTTCCAAGTGTCAAAAGTTTCGCTTACATTGTTCCTGTTTAATTTCAAAAGCTTTTAGAACAATTAACATAAAACTAAAATATAATATTTAATAAAAAAACATTCATGAAATGCCAACGAATCCGTCAACGATTCGTCATAATGAAGGCATTTGTAATTTATTCACAAATTAAAATTCTTTTTTGCCAACTCGAAAAAAAAAATTAACGACAAAATGAAAATTCGTTTGTGAATTTTATCGAAGGAAAGTTAATAAGGGAACTTTCCGAAAAAGTTTCTCTTTGAGTTCTTAATAACTCATGTCTGAGGCAAACGAGGATTTTTTCAAATTATTTAAATTTTCAAACACAGTGACAATATTAAACCGAATTCAAACCCTTTAAAACATGACAAAAATCAACTACACAAAGAAGGACACTCAGCACATAACATAATCGGGCTGGAAACGACCTGAATCTATTTCGCAGGCTCACTTTGGTAATTTAAACCCAAATTAGATTGGGTTATTAATCAGTTTATCGGTCGACTCGTCTGTAAAACGTTCCTCGGCGTGAAAAGAGTGGCCGATTTAAAGCCCTGGCGTCGAAGTTTCGGTCGTCACGCAAAATTATTTTATCGACATCGTTTCACTTTATATTTTTTTCGTAAAAGAGAAAATATAGGATAAATATCGGAATAGATGTTGCGAGGTTGGTCTCGTTAGTTCGTGGGCGGCGAGCCAGAGTCTATTGCTTCGGTTTCAGGCTGTCGCGAATCTGACGATCGCTCCTGATGGCTTTTTTATGTCGCGAACCGTTTCTCAATCTGAAATGGAATCGTTTGAACAATCTCTTTTTTATTCGATAAATATATTTATAGTTGGCTACGTATACACTCGGATACAAGAGCTTGTTTAGAATAGCTGGTTTAATAGTTTAAATAAATAAATAAATAAATAGACTTGTCAAGTAATTTCGTGTAAAACAATCAGAATTTTATTTTTATTTGAAATTTATGCCCATAAATATGAATCATTGATATTAATATTATATATTGAATGGTTGAAAGTTACGCAATCAAAGGTATTGTGATGTACTGAAAATGGAGAACTTTTAAGAAGCATGGCTAATCTTTTTTAATGTTACTAAACATATAAAATTATGCAATACAATAGATGATAAAATAAAATTTACCTTTTAAATAAGGATTATTATATTTCAAATATCCTGTTTTTCGCAGAATTTTTACTTTTGAAAATCTAAACCTCACAATTCACGATGTTTCCGATAAAATATCCTTACAATTTGCTCGTTATCGTTAAAATATTGTTACAATTTTTCTAATAGAAAAAGAGTATTTAGTACATTGTATAGGCGTATAGCATAATATACGCCTGTGAATTTATGGTAATTTTACTTTTCATCACTAGAATTTTTAATGTGACATTATTTGACGACTGATCATATTATATTATATCACTGTCAAATAAGTTTTCAATCATCTCCAAAATTTATCCGACTTTCAATATAATACCCCATTAAGTATTAAAAAAAAATTACATCTTCATCCGATCTTAAGATCCACTTAATCATTCTTCAAGTCACCTGCGACGGTCGACGAAGTCTCGATCGTTTCAAATTCAATCTCAATTTGACTTTAAAAAATCCGTTTGCATCGTAAGCGAAAAAGCTTATACTATAAATCATACGAATATACCCTGGCAGCGTTTCTGATTCGACGTTCACAGAAAATCCCTCATACAAGACGAAAACATCGCCGTGAAATCGTTTGCGGATTCAAAAACGCATTCACAAAGACTGCCCGTAACTTCCGTCTACGTTATTATCGGATATCTATCTCACGGTAAGGTTTTTCATTTCGAAATAGTCATTCGAAAATTTATAAACCTTCCCGTTAAAAGCCGCTAAAACCGTACGAACGAACTGAAAGAGAGCCTCTCTAAACTGCATGTGCAGCCGTTGAACGTGTACATTGTACTTGCATTCTGGCTGAATTTTCCACCCACGTAGATGTCGGAAGTTTCAGGCTCTTGAATCTGAGCAGTGGTTGTCAACATTTCGCTGCTGGTCTAACATTTGCGGTATACGTGTTCTCGTACCCGGGGTGGAAATGGACGGCTTTGTGCTGGAATCTCGGATTGTGGTGCGCTTGATTGAGTAAAAGTGCGCTTTTGAGGATTTTTATTTTTCAAATTTGATTTTTATATGAAAAATTTATGTTGATTGTAAAATATAACCGTATTATTCATTTTCAAAGTTCAAATTAAATTCGGAAAAACTTAAGGTTGAAACTTTTTTTATTTTAAAGTTTCGAACAGATATTGAATAAAAAATTTCTCTTTCAAAATTCATCATATAATATAATATTAATCTGTTGTTTATATCACAAAAACTAGAGAATTTTTTGTATAAAAATTTTAAATAAAAAATGGTTTATCAATTTTTATGAAATTTTAAAGCAATCGCTGCGATATTTTCGTCGAGAATTTCATTTCATATTCTTCAAAATATTATATTATATTAATTAATTATCATAAGATATTCAATAATACAAAAAACAGCAAATAAGCAAATATTTAAACAAAATAGTTTTATTACGGCTTGATTTGTTTTTTTTATTTTATTTTCAAATGTTGATATTTTTTATTCATAAAATAATGGAATTTTTAATTTGAGATTACTTATTTTTTTGATCCATTTTCGAACGAGAAGATATCAGATTGAATCTATAATAAGATCAAGAAATATAGAAAACTGCTGACTTTTCAACAACTTTATTACGGAAAGATTTTCATCGAGTTAATTGAATATCTTCAAATATGTATTAAAGAGATTAACCATTATTAAATTATTCGAAAAGCTTACCCAATAATTTTGTTTCTTCTCTTTGATCGGAGATATTATATACTAGTATATAGGCCCGATGTTAACATCGGGTATGGTTTTGTTAAGAAACGGAAAACGATAAAATATGAAAACCCGATTTGAATATTTAATATTTAAT
>JAOXNN020000036.1:5391150-5410655 GCA_028571205.2 Hydropsyche betteni | reverse complement strand
AAGTCGCGAGCGTCATTGTGACACATACACAGACAGACAGACAGACAGACAGATATCCGCTATTATATATAGGGGATTCATAAATTTTTAAATAAAATTTCTTAAATGCTTTTTGATGAATTTCGATTTATAAGTATGAGTTATAAGTTATATATAAGTTTGAGAAATTCTATTCTCGCGAATAAAAATGTCCAATTTAAAAAAAAAAATAAGAACATAGAAAACGACTTTAGATGTCGGATTTTCTCGACTATGCACTGCAGTCCTTTTTGTCCTTTGACATTTTTTGCTTTTATCACACTAGTTCTACGGTATGAATTCGAAAATACGTCGTTTTCAATATTTCATTGCTCGAGTCGAGAAAAGTATCATAACGTTAGTGGTTGAGGTGTCGAAGAAGTCACAGAAAAGTGTTGAAAAGAAGCCCTAGTTTGGCCTCAAAAGTGGCGATTTCTTACATACGAGTCATAAACATAACAATGCGTATAAAAATTGTGTCTGTTTCAATTTATAACCGCATTTTTCTATGGCTTCTTAACGCATGAGATATTCCGAGTAGCGAAATGCGATAAAAAATCATATCGACTGTTCAAATAGTATTTGAAAAATAAATGCAAATGCATTTCAACTTCAACTTGTATCATTTAAGTCAACAAGAGTGAAAATTAGTATTTCCAATGAGAGCGATATATTATATAGAATTTGGCATGAGTAAAAGTCAATTAAACTACAATAAAATTTTGATTCGATTCCTAACTTCGTAACGAGTTCTTATCCTAACAGTTTTCCACCGACTCGCATAGTTTTAAATGCACCGCTTAAAGTCGAAAATTATTTGCAACAATTCCAGTATGCAATTGGTCGAAGCAACGTTTTTTATTGATTTCCAATTTCAATTTATATTATGATTTTCAATCTCTTTTGAAAAGTAGAGATAACGAAAAAGAAAATCTGACTTATAAATGTATACCATATATTTTTTAAATTGAATTTTAAAATATAAACAAATAACAGTTGCTTGACTTGTACATAATAAAATTGTTTTTTGCTCAAAATAATGGTTTGCAATTTTTATGAAAATTTTCATATATAGTACTAACAAAAATTAACTTAAATGTTCTTTTCAACTATTACCCGAGTGCAAAACTAATTTTCACTAAGCACTATAAACTCAATGCACCAAAAAAGGGATATTTCGTTAATTTTACGATACCACTGCACCACCACGGGGGTTCGAGAGGGTTGAAAAGACTGTTTTTCACCAAGATAAGGGCGCATTGTCCCAGGGGTGGACCGCGGTGCGCCCCGATTATTGCGTCTAGATAAAAACGGTCGACGTCGTAAAACTGCGTCGACTTTATCGCCGACGAAAATATTTCGCGGAGTAATTTCGCTATCTGGGGATTTTCGGGGATTTTTTTTACTGCAGATTAGCGGGACGCGGGGATTGCGGATTAATTAATTCGGCCCGTTTTCGCTTCGTTTATAACGCGTGCGTTTCGGTCGGGTTTTTATATTCGGTTGTGTTTCTGAACTTGGGTCTTGATTATTGTATAGTTTTAATACTATATTTCAAATAAGAAAGTACATATATAACGTATACTTTTTCGTGTATAATCGCTGTATAAGATGATAATTGAAAATTTCATGCTGGCTAACTTTTCTAGTGGAGGTGTTACAATTTGTAATTGAATTCAAAACTTTTATCGCAGACTTCGTTAGAATTTAATTTAAAGATTTATATTGTATTCTGATTGAAATATTTTTTTTTTTATTATTCAAGTACACAAAATATATTTGAAAATTAATCGTTGTTGCTAGAGAGACGAATTATTAAAATTCTTGCATTCATTGTGTTCGAAAAATCATTGTTTACGTAAGTGTTGTAAAACTTAGAAATTCGAATCGCAATAGTGGTTTAGTTTTAAACTTATCCTTCCATTATCGGATCGAGTTTCCACAATATTGTTTAGCACTGGGCGCACGTTTCAAACGATTTTCCTAAACGAGATTTTAATTCGATATCTTTACTGCTCTGCAGTTAGTCGATCGGAAAGTCGGTCCGGAAAATTCGGTTTTCAATTTCGCATCGATAAGAGCAAACTCAGCAGGGAAAACTTTCAATTTTAAGTGAAACAAAGAAAATGGTATGAAATCCTCGAACTTCACGCGTGTCTAAACCTTAGGGTCAACAAAGACAAGCTAAGAGGTCAAATTCGATATCGTTACTTTTTTCTTACGCAAACAACTTCTTACATTTTCAGCCTTTTAAGCATTTTGTTTTGAGGGCCTCTTCACTTCACATTTTCATGGTGGTCCGTTATTAAGGAAAAATCCATTGAAATATTGTAATACTCGACATTTATGACAAAAGACATTTTATCATATACTGTTTGGTTGTAAAGTATTTTATTAACAATTCGCGTTCGGAACCCAGCACGCGACATTTATTGAATCATAACATTTACTATGGCACAATTTGTATCGTGAGAAAACGCGGCAAGATATTCGATTGTGAATATTTTTTCTGGAAACGCTTTAATTTAACTTTTTTTACGTCTGACCGTAATTTAGGTTATATAGGACACCCGTACAATAAGGAAAATATTGTCATTTATTACACTCTGCCATGTACAGCCTTAAAAGCCCATGCTAAAGCTTCCGAGACGCCGCTAAGAGTGCTTCATACTTTTCTTCGGGATAATGAACAGATCGTTCAGAATAACGTATTACGTAGACAAGGTCCTTTTGAATAATAATATGTATGTTTTTTGGGTATGCCAGTAATTCAACTCACGTGTTGTCAAGTGTCTAAAAAACGCCAACAAACTCTTTGCGTCGTGGTGTGAATTTTCATTCATAATTTTCTTAAATAAATCGATGATTTTTCCTTCTTGAAGTAATTTTTTGTGAATATTTATTAAAATACTCTTGTTACGCTTTTTAATTTCAAGAACTTATAGAATTCTTGTTGTTAAGTAGCATCGTTAAAGCTCACTTCTTCTCGACTCTTGTTATCGTTAATAGTTAAAAAACATTAGGGTTTTTAAGATTTTCTCTGTGCATTTATCTCGTTAGTGCAATTTGAACGTTCAAATATATTTCGTAAAGTTAAGAATATTAATTTTGTATCATTAAAACGTTAAAAACTAATTTTACTTTGAGCGCAAAGGAAAAATAAGCTACATTTAACAAACCATACAAAAAAAACTTTCAATGAGTTTTATACGTGCGCTACGACCAAAACCAAAAAGCCGCGCGAACAATAAGTAAAATTGAAAAGTCGAAACTCACTCTCGCCGAAAAGCCGGAAAAGTCAAATTTTCAAAAGGGCCGAATTTAAATTATTCTCAAAGGTTCGAAAGCTGCGCGGATAACGGGCGCCATAATTTCGAGTGATTTAACGCCCTTTCATATCTCGTTTTCCTGAGGCCGCGAAAGCCTGCGGTCAACACATTCATAACCGGGAAACCTTCGTTTTTTGCCCCTCTTTTCCATATAATGCGGATGCCCCGAAAGGTTTTCGTCAATAAAATATACGTTTCATACTTGTGCGAGTTTTCAATGTGTGTCAAATCATACGTTCGTTTAATGAAATTTGTATAATGGTATTGTACGTTGTAGGCCATAGTTTAGTTTAATTATATTCTTTTAACCACTCCCTTGGATGTTGTGCAAGGGTGTGTCTCTTTGTTTTCATTTTTTCATAGTATACGTTCGATGATAATTTGATAAACTGTCACATTCATTGTGACATAGTTTTCTTTTATATTAAATTTTAGCGGATTCTTAATTTGAGGAATCAAACATTTTCTATTATCTAATTTGCGAAATATTTTCGTGTCAAAACTTTTATTATATCAAAAGTTTTATTTCGATAAAAAATACCCTAATGATAGTATTTTATCAGCTGTCAAATATTAAGGCACGTATCTATTTAGACGATTTTCCGAGCATAACATTTCAATATTTTTTTGTTGAACTGAACTTTTATGGTATGATATAATATGTCCTACTTTTATATGGAAGGAAAGAATATTTTGAAACACAAATACGAAAAGAAAAATATTAATATTCTCAGTAGTTTATAAGGTTTCACTTTATTTTTCGAAATAATACCGATTGTGTATATTTGGACAATTGATATCGCATTGCATTTATAACTTTTCCAATAAAGTCTTATATTTTATATTCATCCATATGAAAAACGAGGATACACGATGCGTGCGGATAATATTAGTAAAGTTGATTCTGGGATGAGAGGGTTATTGAAATTTTGCCTTTTTGGAAGGTTCAGACATCTCGGTTCGAATAAACGCAAAATCCCAAAACTGATAAAAGAAAACAGCGGCTGTCAACAGGGAAAGCTACTTATAAAAATTTGCGTATTTATCATAAGAGCTTGAAGAACTCGATTTTCTTTGACGCTACTTTGAACCCTCATAGTTAAAAATCTAGCATTGAGAATGTTACTTTACCTTTGACAAAATTATTCTGATTAATAGGGTTATATTTAATTGAATATTCAACAAGAGGTTTACTTCTAATTTTATAAGTATCCAGTTCTATTTCAAAATGATTTCACATAGTGACATTTAAACCAAGGGTTATTTTAGAACCTTACAAGTCAGAAACCCAAGTACTAAGCACTACCTTTGCAAACCAAAACTTCAGCAAACAGACTGTAATCCATTCCCAGTATGTCGTGAATGTTGCAACACTTCAATATGTTCTGACGATGTTCTACTTCCTTGATTCATCGAAACATATTCCAACATTTATATATTTAAATTATAATAAATATATAACGAAAATTTAAAAATTAATCACACACATTTCAATTCAAATACTTACTCTCTATATCGAACATTCAAACGAAACCCGCAGAATCCCCATGACCACCTTTGAAAGTAGCCCAAATAACCCATTACCCATCGACGGTTTCGGATCATTCCTCAGCCGAATAGGTCGGACCCCCATTGTGGCCGCGACCCCCGATTCGCCACACCTGACCTATACGACCGCCATACTGAAATGGCTTCCCGATGCTCGCATTCGCTCACGATCTTACAAGGCGTTCAACCCACAAGGAGCACCCACCGATGGTGTGAGGTCCGTGCGAAACATGCGAAAACACAAATACCACTCTCTATGCGGCCACAGGGTGGTCCGGAGGCCTCCGAGGGCCGAACCGTGGGTTTCGGTTGACGCTGTAGTCTTAGGGCTCGAGGGGAAGCGCTTAACCGGAATTGTTAGTGCACTCGATTTTTAGTGAGGTTGCCAAATGTGGGTGTGATAATGTTCGCAAATATGCTTCTATGAGGTGCTTTTGAAACGTTTCCAATTCGATCGAGAATGTTTTCTTGGAGTTTTCGGTGCGGTGTGATTTTTTATGACCTACTTATCGATTTTTGATATTATTGTTGTTTGGGTGTTGCATTCGTAATTGGGCTTGGATTGTATTGATTTTTATGTGCGTGTTGGGAAAATGTTGGAAAATCGAGTATTTTTATTTTATGGCTGATTGTAAAATATTTTTGTGGTTTTGAGTGTTTTTTAAAGTAAATATTATATGTTTCAAAAACTTTTGTATCATTGAATTTGTATTCACGCAGTCGCTTTTTGTTTCATATTTAAATACATTAACATCAAAACTGGAACGGAGAGTGGCTCGGAGTAGAACACAAAATGTAATTCTATCGAATTTTCCTGTGAGTGCATACAATGGAAAATCCTTATATGTAAAAGGTTTACATATTTTTTCTCCAAAAATTTTTCGAGCGAAATGAAAATCTGAAAAAACGAAACTGCCGCTGCTCAAATCTTTTGAATTTCCACGAATAAAATCACATTTTAAACATTCAGCAAACGGCCACTTCCATTATTTTTCACTCGACAAAATCACGCTCGAGTCCAGCAATCGCTTCAATTTTCCCACATCCGAAAAGTTTACGTTACATTCCAAAACGAAATCGAACACAAACCTTCCACGCCCGAAGCACCAGCGCCCGACATTCTTCGACAACAAAAATAATTCGAAAGAACAACACCGAACAATCCTCGCGCCCGTCCTCGGGAAACCTCAATTCCATCATCCTCGACACGCACACACACACACACACACAACACACAGATTGATTGGGAACGCCCTATGAGTGAAAATCGGAGCGCGAGAGGGACGCAAACGGCGCCCGCGGGGCCCCCATCGGCGGGGCGCCCCCCTCGAGGGGCGCAGTCCCCGGCCCCCCAGGCAGGGGGCGTATCGCGAGCCGGTGACAGCGGTTCAGTCGACTGCGGGCCGCCGGGGAGGGCGCACGCTCGCGGGGGCACAGACATGGCCCGCCGGCGCGCCCCACTGCGCGGCTGACGACGGGGCGCGCGCCCTCAGGATTCTGCCCTCGATAAGGCTCGTACCGAGGACGAAGTAAGCGGGGGCGACGGGGCCGGGGCTGGGCGCGGAGGACCGGGGCGAGCGCTCCGATGGGGCGCCGGCCGGTGGCGGAGCGCCGCGGAAAACAACATGTCGGGCGACCTGTGGAGCCTCGTCGCGCGCATCCATTTGTATTTTTCGGTTTTTCGGGGGTGCCTTTTCCGTTCGGGGGTTGCGTTCGGTTTTTTTTTTAGGGCTGCAGGGGTTGTAGTTTTTGTACCGTTTGTGTTTGGTTTTGAGGAAATTTACTTGTATAATATGTTGCCGGGCTGTTGTATTGTATTTATGAAGTCTTCGCATTGATTTTCGATATGGAAACATATTTTCTTACATATGAAATCTTATGATCATAAAAGCGTCGGATTTCCGATTTGTAAGAAATATTATACATTTCGGGTATAAGAAATGTTCAATTGAACGCCGAGACGTCTGAGTCACGATTCGTTTTTTCTTCCTGCTTAGCTTTCTCGATTTCCGCCAAGTATCAAATTGAATTTCAACTCCTCTCGTTTTTGTTTATTCATTTTCGAACTAATTGTATTTTTCTTTCAAGTATTTTCATGAATTTCGTCAAAAATCAGTACGTAAGTTTTTTTTTATATTACACATTAATTTATTTTGAACCATATGTAGTAATCCTGATAAAGGTGGTCATTTGTATTTTATACTTGTAAAAAAATCGATATTTTATTTTCATTTTTTATTTACTTCCTAAAAATTATAATTTGAAAATTCCTACGCGAATTTCCACTGTTGATTTAATTTGCTATAAAACGTTTCGGTTAATTGATTTCGAAGCGATAAATTCATTTGCTATTTCTGAAAATATTACCAGTGTAAACGAATAATTGAAATGATTCTTTCAACATTAAAATCATTCGTTATTTGGTTTCAAGAAAATATAATACTTAATGCACCTTTTAAGATTTTCGTGCTCGTAAAAATAGTAATTGGCTACCAATAATCGATAAAACTTCGCCAACCAATTCCATAAATTTCCATAAAATTTATTTCATTTCAAATTCGAAGTAAGCCCAACTTTTTTTCTTCTCAATGATCTGTACGTATTACGAATTCAATAACCCGATATCTTGACGTGAAAAGTTTCCTCGATGATAGATTGTCCGTACACACACACACACACACACACACACACACACGCACACACACACACACACACACACACACACACACACCCAGCACGCAAGAGTTAAGCGCATAAGAGAAAAACGCCCCAATGAGTCCGTTGTCGGATATATTGGAATAACAAAAGAAATTTCAACAGTCATCAATCATGCGGCCGAAAGCGCGTTTCCCACCCAACCATCCATCGATCTAATAACGTCTTGCGGCCAAAGTTGAGATAGGACTCGAGTGCACTTGAAACGAGAGAGTGCGCCGCCAAATATAAAGCGAAGACCCGAAAACTGGTCCGGATGGGTGAAAATGTGCAAAAAATACATGGCGAAATGCTTAAGCGAAAACTTTCCGGTTGAATCGCTCTTCAATGTTTCGCGCGTCGTTTGTTATTTAAGAAATTCGATGTTCGAGCACTTTTCCGCTTCTCGTTCCATTTTGCTCCGCATTCTGTTTTGTTTAATTAAATTTGTGTAAATACATTCTTTTGATTATAGATCGTTTTATATACTGAGAAACATTGCATTTTTAAATATCGACTTTCGTGTAACAATTTCGCCACTTTGTTCACGCTGTTCGTGCGACGTCATATTTGTCCACATCGCACAAACTAAATATCGGAGAGTGCACGTTTTTTCCCCGATACTTCCACGTTCGATCAGTCCTATTTCGGTTCGAGTTCGTTTTACATATTTAAGGATGTTGGTCGATTCGAGCCGATCATTGGTCGCTTATGAATAAGCAATGGTGACTGCCGACTTTCCATTTTTAATACGAGTCGCCCGCCGCATTTTAATTTTTCAAAGAGACTCCCCTCGCGTGCCCTTTGCCGTGTCGCGCCACGTAAAATGTCCGCTTTCTGTCGATCTGTCTGTCCGTTTTAAAGTCGACCCTCGATTCGTATGCAAAAGCTTTCAATTTTTTATGCGCGTTCGACTCGCGTCGGGGGTCTCGTTCCGTCTATGTTCCACAACTTACATTGGGACCTTGATCGTAGACCCTGATCGAGAATATATACCCTCCCATAAAATAACTCACAATAAGACCCTGCGCGCCACGTCGTCTTCCAATCTCATTTATTGCGTCATGTTTTCGGCTTTCCTGAACAAAAAACTCACACTTTTATTCGAGTCTGTGAGATTTTCCCTTACGATGCACGATCAAATTTCTTATTATGCAATTTCGAAGTATGATTTGTTGGTAGCTATAAAAATTTATTATTTCATATAAAAGTTGGTATAAACCTTAAAATAGCAAATGAATTTTCGTATTTATAGTAAACGACTAATTTCGACGGGGCTCCCACACATCAAATCGCCATTAAAATGGTCTTAATGTGAAACAATAATGTGGTGAATTACCATTTCAGTAAGTCTCGCACCCGAAGTGAATACTGTGACCCGTTGTACATAGTTACACATTAAATAAATATACATTAACATTATTGGTAGTGTGTTTCACAAAAATAAAATCGTGTCTATTTTAAAATTAAATGATAGTTGTTAAGAACGATCGATCGGTGTGTGCCTAACTAACTAGAACGACATTATATTCCATTAAATATTACTTAAGACGAATATGTTACCGTATCACGCGTTTCGTAAGAACACCTCGTTTTAAATACCATGATCTCATGGACTGATCGTGCAGTTGACGTGATCCGATAATCGGGTGATGATCGAAGATTTGGGACTGGTCGTGCCCTCAATGACCGCTGCTTGCCTTCATCAGCTTACAATCAACACTTTTGGCAGTCGATGATATTGTACTTCTTGGCTGAGGCTACACCATTTCAGGTAATCCTTCTGATTGTTCTAGGGAAACGCTTTGATATTTTGATGCATTGTAAAATATTTGATTATTTATTTGAATTATTTGAATGGGCATTATTTTTGTGAACCATGTGAAATTTGCGTTAATTCGCGCATCACTATTATCTAAAATGTGTAGACATGCTTTGTTTGCTGAAATTAGATTTTCGCGTGAAACGTTATTTTTTACGTTCAACTCTAGTAAAAATATTAGAATTCATGACCCAACCTTGTTTTGACATTTCTGTCGACGTTAACGAATGACATCAATGTATTGTCTCATGCGAAGCTCGTATTATTTAAAGATGTCCGCGAAAACACTGTTAGGAACGATGGAATTTTATTGAATATTTTCGGATACTAACTTTTTTAATAAAAACCACCTTTTCAATAGAAAAACATTTATGTACTCGTTGTACTTGAATATATTCGCGTTTTATTATGTTTCAAACAAACGAGAGCATCTAATGAATATTTCAAGGGATATGTATAGTACAAATTTCTAGATATAACACTCTGGTGCATAATTTCAAAACAAAATCAACGAGATAAAATAAAGCATTTCTAGTTTTAATTTTATGCTTAAATTTTTATTACAATTAATGTAAACAAAAAATTTTCAAAAATAATATTTTCATTTTTCTACTAAAAATTGTTTATATACCAAAAAATTATCAATTTCATAGTTATTCATTAAATTCAAAATTGATTTTATTATTTACTAAGCCAAAATTACCACATATTTTTCTGAACGACGATATAAAATAACACATTAACACCATCAAAATCACGTCACACTAATACGAAACCCGACACGCCTGTCCAAGCGCCGCGCCCGAGAAAAACGAAACCGCCATAAATAATTACACTACATCCAAAAATCTCAAATTAACCGACGAAAAAAGGAAAAGCCAACACGGTGTTTGACTCGGCATTAACGACGTACACGTGAGCCCTTCCGCCGCCGAACACGCCCCCGCCTAACGACCGTGCGAAAGGCCGCCATTAATCATCGCCGCCGCAGACGATGATCGTCGTCGACGCAATTTTCCAATTTTCTTGGGGACCGGCATTCGAAAGGGTGCCTCCGGACATTTCGCGGGGTTTTGGCGGGAAAATGCAGCTGCGAGATGGTGCGCCGTGGGAATTTATCGCCGCCGTAATTTTCACGGGATGTGCATCTCCGTCGGGTACGTTTCCGCTTGCGAAGGCTGTTTGTGTATATACGTGAGGTTTGTTGTCATTTGTCGCTGTTAGTATGTTTTGGAATACGTGTTAATGCTAGATGTTTAAATTGTATTTTTATTTTGAAACTAGTCCAGATTTCGCTCGAAAATGGATGGTGATGGAATTACGATCTCGCTAAAGAGATTACATTTTATTATATGTAGACTTGCATCAACATAAATTTTATCTGAAAATGAATTGAATATTTAATAAATTTAATATATCGCTTGTTATTGTAATTATATGTAAAAATTATTAAAATTCTATGAATACTTGTTTCAATATTGACGAATAGATTTTCAATAGGCATTTCAAATTTTATAAAAAATTAACAGCGCTAAAATATTGTTTCGGTTATTATTCTTTTTTAAAAAAAAATACTAATACCTTCAATGACCAAAAATAAATTCAAAATAATCTTTATATATTGCATATTTTATGGTAATGAAACAAATTATATCCGAATTTGAACTAATAAAAAACACACATTCAAATTTTGTCAGACAAATTCACTGGAAAACGCTGAAACGCCGTACTACCGATCGTCTGTTTAATTGTGATGGATGAATCTCGGAGACAAATTTTACACATTTTTAATTAATATTAATGTCGCCGTACAATATCCGTACTGTGCCAAGCTTTTCGAACCCCTTTCGTCTCACACTCTCGCCGTTTTTAATTAAATATCCGACTTTGTGTATTTTCACCGTTCGGCCGGGCCAAATTCAAAGCCGGATTCGATATTCGAGAATTAATTCGGATATTAATCGTGGAATTTTCAGATTACACATTCGTGTATATATTTTTCGACTAGGCTTTTAATCAACTCGAGATTAATGTGATATATTAAAGTTAATCTTTCGATAAATATAATTAACCTTTCGACGAATGTATAATATTAAGTTTTTTTTTCATCGCGCATTTATTTCGCAAGCTGTAGGATCGCTTATTTAATGTTCAATCTGTTCCATCCAAAACATTGGCCGTCAAAACAAGTTGATCCGATATTTTTTCAAATTGAATTTCCTCACGGAAGTGTCCCAATAGGTATGGATGTTCAGAGGCAAACATGAAAATTACACTTGACACATTTCCCTCTCGTATTTCGTAAGGTAAACTCAGTTAGTTTCCCGATAATTTGAAGAAATTTGATTTTTTCGTACAATATTAGAATCATTTTTCAAATTTAGAATCATCAATATATTTTTCCTGACATGGTCATTACCACCGTTATCATACACAGTCGTTTACCGTTCACTGTTATAATACATAAAAAAAAGCTTTCCAATCCTCTTTCGGTTTTTTTTCGGTCCTGACGATTTTCACTCAGTGTACTCTACACATTTTTTTCAATTTCATTTATCCTACGTCCATTCATTTTTTCGTGTTTCCTTTGAAAGTCCTTCGGATACATTTTTAGTACTATAACACTGTATTGAATATTATGTATATTTACATCTTACCATATGACTTGCCCTACTTCCGTTTCAATGTCTATATCTGACTTGTAGTGTTCATAACTCAAGTTAAGATTTTTTTCGTATAATAAAAAAATAAAACATATTTGATTAATACTTATGATTAGCACCTGTTTTTTCTGTGACATTCTGATGAAATATTATAATAATTTGATGTTACAAAATATATAAATTATTAATCATTATCGTTTAGATCATTCACACAATCAACTCACATGATTTTTTCTCATGCAACGATTTTTAATTCAAAAAATAATTTGAGCTTATATATACTACCACATTTCGTGTTATGAAGTCATTACTCATTGTCTGAAACGATAATTTTGTAAATTTTTTTAGCAAATGCAGTCTTTCTTTTAAAATTGGTCAGACTAATGATTTTTTTCTTGTTTCATTATCATTATTACGTTTGCATTACAACATAATCCTTTAAATAATAAAACATCAATATAATCAATGAACTTTAAAAAGCTCGAATACTTTTTTACCACAATAAATCTGAAAAAAAAATACAAAATCACCACAGTATCCTCGAATAAATTGATGACGTGTGGGCCGATGCTTTTCCCGTGAATTTATTAATAATGAAATCGATATTCCGACTCAATCATATTTCAGCTATATGCAGAAACGTCCATCATCCAAGAAACCGCCCCTCGTCACTCGAACCTAACCCACATTTAAATATCGTCACCTTATTCGATTCCGTTTTAATAAACGTGTTCCCAAATATATTTTTCTACCTAGAGAAGACTCTTTTTTTAGATTTTATTGTGGATCGTACATCAAACGTGTCACCATTTTGGCCATTTATATTCTTGATGAACACATGGCGTACGAATAATCGAGCTTGTTATTTTTTGGAACAATATTAGGTTGAGAATTTATATTCGGATTTAAAATTAGTGATTTCTCATGATATTGCTTTTTTATGTGACAAATAAGGGTATTGTATTTCGTACAATAAAGAAATTTTAGGAATTGCATTACAAAAATTAACATTTTCATTTAAATCGAATATTATTATGGTACACGCGGATTTCAAAAATATTATTTTAAGCATCAAATAATGTTTTATTGGCATATATCGCATTTTCGTCGTCTTCGAACAATCTTCGCTCAAATTCGACACCCAAAGCTCTTCTCGCACACCTATATAATATTACGTGTTTGCTAGTACAAGCTATATCTCAAGCTTTTGCCGCATTTGAATAACACGTGTGGGGGCACGAAGTTTTTTTCAGAAAAACGGGAGGTCGGGCAAAAATGGAGAAAAATTTTCCGCTCTAAGAAAACAAGTTCTTTTATATATCATATGTATATATAATATATATAAGGAAGCTTTGCACGCGCGCGTGAAACTGTTAGATTTACAATTCAAATATGGAAAAGCTCATTTGAACAACACTCGCATCCATCATTACGAGATATCTATTGTGTAACTCGAAGGTGCGTGAGAGGGAAAAATTGCTTTCTTTCTTGCGAACGTTCGCGCTAGGGTCGGTGCAGATAAATCGCATACTTTGTGGTCGAATTAAATTTTTTTTTTTATCTCGTTTTTCGTACTTTCGTTTTGTACATTTTTACGTGAAAATGCGTCATCTCTTTTATTGAAAGAGTGTATTCTATAAATGTGCTGTTATGTCATCCAGGAATATATAAATTTTTAATTTCATGACTGATTTTCCCGTATGAATAAATGATGAAATGTTATTGCGAAAATTATTTCGTATTTGCATCAAATTTGAATTTTTTTTCAAATTATGAACACTCATAATATAATATTTGATATGTATATTAAATTCAATTATGGAATTGAAGTACTAATGGGTACGATTTTTCCACATGTATGTAGATTTCTAGAATGATTTCAATGTGTTCAGATATTTTATATCAAAGCTTTAATTGATAAATAATTTAATTAAATTCCACAATTTTTTAATGTAAATATACATTTAAATCCTATATTTCGAATAGTTTATCATTCTATTTGTATTCAAATTTATTTTCAGATATTATTAAACGAGCACAATTCCCTTTACTGCCGGTTATTATTTTTTTATCATCGCTTTCAACTTTTTTTCATCTCCTTAGAAATTGCACCCACGTCAAACCCATCTCGCAAGAGGTACATTTCACACCGGGGGGGGGTCTGGCTCGGAATTTTCCTTTTTTAACGAGACGCCGCCGAATATATTCGATATATACAATTCTGACACATTCGGCCAATTTTATAGCCAAGCTCTAAACGGAAAAACGCACTGGCGTGAAAATTCGAAAAAAAAATCGAAAACGTACGCGTAAAAATCAAAGCTTTCTTCCATATAGGAAAATATTCTCGTCGACGTTTTTTGCACGCATCGTAAAATTTGTCATAATTTATTTTATTGTGAATCGCAACGATTCGATAATGCCGTTTCGTATAGCTCTTTAATCCTTGACAAATTAAACGAAAATCCTACAAGCTTAATTGGGATCAACGCATTTCGATGCGATTTAAGAAAATAGAGCCTTCGACTTTGGGATGAATGGGTCTTATTAAATGTTCGGAACGATGTTGAAGAGCAAATTGCAATTAATTGATTGCGAGTTTCGAAATTTGTACAAATAAAATATATCACGTTAGTTCAATTTATCTAAAGAAACTATTACAGATAGGTCACGTTGATTTGAGTGTATTTAGAATTAAAATAAAGTATGCTCTATTACATTCGAAAATAATTTATTGTACGCAAATATTTTTTTCATTTGATCGATCCAAATATAATTAGAAATAAAGTTAACATTGCATTATGTAAATCATATTTTATAGAAAGTTGTGTTATTCGCAGTTATTGGTAAACAATCGTTTACGTCAAAGTTTGTTTTGTCCATCTGGTGACATTTATGAAAATATAGCTGCTTACAACATTTGTACACGTACGTGAGCTCCAATAGTATCGATTTAACTAAAAATATTTCGTTTAATTATTTGTAGCCTTGTCAGTTTTGAATCAAAGCATTTTCATCGGTGAACAGCACGCTTCATAATAATTTATTCATGTTACATGGTGTTAGTACTTTCAAACATTTCAATTCAGATTGAACATGTTATAAATTACTCAACATATTCAATAAACGTGGCACATCAACAATATAAAAAATATCAACTAAGTTTTTTCATTACTGTAGCTCGAAAGTCAAAATAAATATTGTTTACGACAACTCATTAGTGTGCACAAAAAATAATGGCAGCACCGCGAACTGTTAAGTGATACAACCAGTCACTTCATAATGGTAGTTTAAAATTTGATGGACTCCATTATTTGTATGACATAAAAAATCAAACACCACTATTTCATCGTCGCCTAATACAATGATACACACTTTTTTTAATCTCCAAATTCATACGACCTTCTCTAAGTCGGTAACGCTCTACCTCATCGGCGAAGGGTCGCAAGGGTCACCGCACCGAAGCAATACAACCTTACCATCATTCCTCGAGGTCGCAGCATTGGTCATTCTCCTGAGCCCCGATTTACCGGATTCAGCCGGGGTTCCAACCGCAAGACGAAAGGCCGAAGTTTGACGCTATGAAGGGATTAAACAACCGTCAACCCGTTCGTCGCTGCCACCCTGATCCCTTTTAGGGGTCGTCGATCGACTCGGAGAGGATTAATCGGTCTTGGACGAAACTTTCGCCGCTCCGGTCCGGTTGATTTGATTCGTGTGGTTCGAAAATCGAAGGGTCAATTGTGTGCCGGTCGTGACAATGAAGCACGCGTCTTTCGGATTATATACGGCGGTCGGACGGTTTATTGCTTCTGGTTTGCTTTAGAATTGTTCGAATTAGCATCGATTATGATGTAATTCGTTTGACCTGGGCCGTTTTGTAACGCAACGGGCTTGTTGGTTGTGAAATTCTACAATTAATTGTTGGGATTCAATTGTTAATGTCTTCAAAGAAATGTGAATTGAATCATTTTTGTTAATTTTTAGTTTTTAATTTCAATAATAGTATATTTTTTATATGAGATTGTATAAAATTTGATAAATTTTCAGAGTTTGTGAAAGCTCTCGTAGAAGTTTGCCCATTATGCAACGCTTTCATATTTTTTAACAAAAAAAACACATCGCTCTGTTTATTCATTTTTTAATACATGCATTCTGAACCGCCAAATACGTCAAATCGTATAAATATGCAAATATTTTTTTCCATCGAACGAACACAACACAGCTTTCCTTCGACACATAGGTATTTCATTCAGTCAAAATTTTTTCCCGGTTGCGAACCTTCGCAAGCATAATTGACTCGAGAAAGAGAAAAAATTTGAAAGAAAACTCACATGTGCAGAGTTAGATATTTGCGAATGTCATTCAATGACTTTCTGCCGAAGAAAAAGGGTGTGTTGTAAAAGCGCTCGCGGGGCGGGATTCTCTCAGTCCAATAAAGGATTGTACCGTTCGAGAAAAGTGTCCTGGGTTCTCTTAGTCGTTTTCCGATACCTATTCCTTTCTTGTATTTTTTCGGTAGCTAGTTCTTCGTTGCTAGTCGCTTTTCGGCTTGCAGTATTCCCATGAGCTTTTGTCAAAATACCGATCTAGCTGGCTTATTTATTCGTTCAGACAATTGTTGTCGATATCGGTGCACATGATCTGGTAGGACAATTCATCAAAATTTTCCGATTCGAACTACGAATATCGGATTCTGTACGGAATTTCATACTTGAGTTTTCTTTATATGAAAGTTTGTCTACGAAATTGCATTGTGTGCGAATAAACATGCTATCAAAGGGGACATCAACTTTCTCTTATTACGAAACATCGAATCAATATCGAAATTATACGCATGGCTTCATCTTTTACTAAATATAAATATATCGAAATTATGAACCGACTAATAACGGGATCAAATTAAATCAATAAATTTATAACACAAGCGTGTTATTATACATAAAAATCGCCAATGATGACGACCATAATTGACAATATCCTTTGTTCCAAAATGCTTTCCGACAAAAGCCTCAAAGCGAGTCGATATTGCATTATCTTAAAAATTTAATCAAAATTCTACATTTTTCCGTCCGGATCTTTATGTAAATGGCGATTCCTGGAACCGATACCATCAAACGACGCCTTTGATGCGTAAGCGGCGCAGAAGCATCACGAAGTTTTTTCAGAAGTCGAACTTCAAATTTGGCCGTCGACCTTAGAGAGAATTTGTACAAAGCGATGATTAATTCAATTAAGTCCGCTTTCAGAACATGGACCGTCCGCGACTCCTGTAGCCTGAGATGGAATTTTAATCAGCGTCTGACCCAAAAGCGGATCCGTAAAGGGACTATGACGATCTATGATTCAATTTTATACTTCCATGATTTTTTGTGACGTTAAACAACAACTTGGACATTCATAATAATCAGTCATTTTTTGATATGAACATAAAATCTATTGACTCAATAAAATATATAATAATCAGCTGCCTATATACGTTAACGTTCGATGTAATATTGAGCAAATATTTATTAGAAAAAATGTATATTTATGTCATTTGATAAACGTCTCCGGTCATGGTATAATATCAAAGGGGAACGCGTCCCCAGGAAAAACTTTACTCTCAATAAAGGCGCGCGTAGTCAATTTAAACTTCCGAGATCGAATTGTCAAATAAAGAAGAATTATTGCGGCAACTTTTCGCTCGTATTATTATTATGTATATGATATATTGTGTCGCCGAGACATACACACAGAATCGTGTGTAGTGTGTTGTACGCGTATTTATTTTCATTTTATTGCGTTTTGTTTCGCGTATGAACATGACTTATGGGCCGCCGTATTGCGATTATGTATCGAAGGGGCGTAAAGTGCTTTTCCGAACCACTTTTTTCCTTTTCAATGCTCACTTTAGTCCTTACTCACATTTTTACAATGTTATTTTTTTCACTTTTATACTATCTTCTAATCAGTTCGCATACCCATAAACGCAGAGTATTAGGAGCTCGTCTGTCGACACAAAGGCAACATTGTTTCTCTTTTCAACTCGCATATAATTTTACGAGATAATCCGCGACGATACGATCTATATGGGTCGCCAGTATACGCTCCTTGAAGTATGTGACCGAGATAAGATAGAAAAATCGATAGGAGCATGTTTTTTGGATGTGTTTCCTTTTTTCGTCCCTCAAGGCACATCCGTTCCATATAAGGAAATATGTGAACTAGACATAGCGGAAGAGTTTTCTCTCGTTTTCGTATTGTCTACTCGGTTATAAAACTTTACCGTGGTATACATAAGATACGTGTGTTGGTAATGAAAGGTTTTATTTTATTATTCCGCATAACAAAGCCTCCCACATAAAGTCGACAATAAACAAGATTTCACCTTATAAACTGTTCCAACACGAGCTTTTATTTTTTTTTTCGCGAATATAAAATATGTATGTATGAGATTGATTTAATTCAAAAATCATTATTTCTTTGTCGATATCGACAGTAAAATCTGGCGCAAAGGATCTTTTTGTTGTTAAGCCCTTATCGCTTTTTATGGTTTTAGTTATAAAAATGACATCGTATCATAGAAATTTATTAGCGAAGTAAAATCGTTGTACTTCCTCGCGAAACGATCGCAATATAAAACACGATTATATTATAATATAATAATATACGATCGACATGAAAATTATGTTCACGTGAAAAGCGAGTACGTCCTAGTGTTAATCGAACGTGTCAATCTCGGAAATTTTAACAGCACCGCTTTTCCAAAACTCACATTTTATAAATAGAACGACTTCCACTCATATGCTTTTCATCTTATTAAAACGTTGAGCTTAACTGTTTCCGAATCGAATTTGTAGCGAAATTAATCATACGAACGTTTTATTTTTCATTTCTTTTTTCCGCTTGCCGAACTCACTTCAATTGGGTCGAATTTCCCTTTTGATTTTCACAAATCGAGCATGAAAACTTTGCATGTTGTGTTCGAGTATGATTAAGGCTAAAATGTAAAAATAACGTAATCGTGCCGGTCAAATCGTAAATATTAATCTTTCATAGTGTATTGTTTAGTTGAGTTTATATTAATATTAAATACGAACACGGAATATCTATTTTAGCGTTAATCGTGTTATTTGTACATTTGTGAGAATTATGTAATGTGAAAAAAGTGTGCGTTTTCTATTCGGAATTATGTCCAAAAATATTTCATAACTCCAAATGTGAAAATTAAAAACATATCGATCTATTCACGTTACAATTGATGAATGTTTTTCGCCTTTTCACGATGACGATACATCATTCAAAAATATATTTCTCATATACCTTTGATATCGGTTTTTTTTCTATCCAAAGTGTATTAACTGCGCAACCATTTTTTTTATGTTACACAACTCAGAATAATTATGGTGCAAGCCATTTATAATAAGCAATCTGTTTTGTTGATCTAGG
>JAOXNN020000036.1:5358965-5375155 GCA_028571205.2 Hydropsyche betteni | reverse complement strand
ATTTGCACGAATGTACGATTTGGTCGGGAGGCGCAAAGTTTCCCTTGCCCGTATCTCGTTAATTTTCTCGCGCTGGAAAATAGCGCTGGCGTAAATCGAATCGCGAACAAACGAGACGTAAAATTGGCCAAGGAAATTCACGTTAGACCGTATAATTATAATACGTACTTAATTCATTAACCGTTTGAGAATTGCCGACGTTTTATGCATTTCATACATCTATCGTATTTTATGAATTTCCGTTTCGATAAAATGAACTGACTAAAATATTTCATATTACTTGCGCAAACATCATACGATTTCCATTTAATAACTCAATACATGAAAATTATTAGAAACTTAAAACCCTAAAATATAACTTTAGATTAAGTATGTAACAAGAAAGACAAAGCCTATTGGAAATTGTTGATGTTCTATAACAAGAAACTTATTTCTCTTTAGATACTGAAGTCTAACGTTTCTCCTTTCTGTAACCATTCAGCTGTCGCTTCATCTGAACATAGCTGGTCTTATTCAAAGTTTTAATTATGATATCGAAAATTTGATACGCGTTATTTGAAAGCTCGTGACGAGCTCTATCTCAGTTTATATCGTGTAATAGAAACTGACGCACCACAGTGACAGGGTTGACATCGTTTTTGTGCGAGATTTGTGATTTCGTCATTTCTTCGGGCCACAACCGACGTTTCTGCGTCGCTTCGTATACAAACACAATGTTGTTTATATAACAAACGCCTTTGTTTGGCAGTAGGTCGCTACGGTTAATTAATAAACACGCATACAAAGTGGATGATGATGACTCGACGTTAAGACGTTTTTACTCGTCCCTAACCACACCGAGTAAAAACTCCACTCAAACATAAATAGAGATGTACAAATAGCATATTTCTAATTATTATATATCATCATGGTGTTCAATATATTGTAATTTATTACGTAGCTCCATTGACACGTTAATTTATTGTTCGATTTTCTTCAATTTCGGCGATTGAAATTTTAATCAAGATAACGTCTTTTATAAAATATACGTTTGTCGCTCTGCAGCTTGGTTCAATTAAAAATTCAATTTGTCCTCGTGTGCGAAATTCGAGACTTTATACATGCCAAAATGGGGTTTTTCACCGCTCGTAGTAATGGCGTATAGTTGCTCACTTGGTTCGTTTACTTTATTTACGTAGCTGTGCAAATATTACGTTGCAAATTTGACACAAAATAGAAATACTGCGGAAAACTTTCAATGTGTGCCGTATGAACCTTTGAACTCTCTCTCTCTACGTATAAGCAAAATAAATAAACGTCGCTCTAAAATTCGATGCCAGAACGACAATGAGTTTTTCTCGCATCTTAGATGCATCAAAGTGGATTTTTAGATTTTCTTTTACTATATGTCTTATTCATATTATAATATGAGTAGAACACATACACTCGCGTAACTCTTCAGCTCTAGTTTTGATACATTCTCTAAATATAATATAATTGTATTTCATATAACATAAAACTATTTGAACATCGACTTTATCCTGTCCGTATCGTGTGAGTTTCCAAAATATCCTTGATAGAGAATTACCATACGACTTTCTGTTACAAATAGATCCGAAATTCATGTGGGTGTACGAAAATAAAACCGAGGGATGACCGTAATACATATTTGATCCGAAATATCGGCTAACAATTTGTAGGGCTGCTGACAACGAACAACAAAAGAGAAAAAATAAATCTTCAATTCGGTGATCAATCACACTTGAAGCCGTCCCGACAATGATATATTTTATGCAATTGTTTGAAAAGTATCCGGCATATCTTGGACGACAATGTAAGATCGTCATGATTTATATATATGGTGAAACTTCCATGTAAATCGAATTCGAACAGTGTTCTTTTCGTGTGCTGGAAAATATTGTCCCATTTATTTGTAAATATGTTAACGCATTTAATTTCTTTTTATTTTCATTGAATACATTTATGAATTTATTCAATTATATTTTTGAGTGACATTAATGAAATTTGTTTATTTTGTTACAGGTAAACATCACATTGCTCTAAAATTTGCGAACGGTATGGTCGTGTTGCGGTGAGTCGATTAAAATCCATTTCAATTAATGTACTACCGTTTGTACTTCAAATATTGGCTGAAATACTGGGTTTCATTTTCTTTTAAAATGTTTCGCAAATCTGTTATTTTATAATTCAGTTTTTTTTCGCCCGAGTTAACTAGAAATTTATTTTTTTATCTACTGCCCTAAACAAAAATAAACGATTCCATAATACGTGCGTTTTTTGCATGAATTTTCCACGCCGAACATTAATTTCCATTTTAATGTATGGTTTTGTGCGTTCACTGTTCATCCTTTTTTTCCATCGTGTTTTTTTCCATGAAACACGTGTTTTTTTACACTGAACCGTCCACGTACGAGTTTACGACACGTGTAAGCGTTTCGCGTTAAAACTCACGTAACAACGGCGCGAATCACCGCCACTTTGCCTAAAGAACGAGCAACTTAATAACCGACGATCAACCACCGAACAAAAATCAGTTAATTATAATTACCTGCAATCATTCCAGGGCACATTATATTCACACAGTTTGGCGGTTTTTACATTCGTTTCCGCCCATAAAATCGCGCCAGGGTTTCGAGTTCGCCCATAACACGCGACGGAACGATCCCGTTCCCCGACATAAAAGTTTGCAATTTCGAGATGTCGGATGCTTCGGAATGTGTATGTGTGGGTACAATCGTCGTGTGCTGAGTGCGAGTCGTAAAACGGATAGTGTAATATTTCAGCTGAAATATCGAAAAAGATCCGCACATCGGCGCGGAAGATGATCGATGTTATTGTCATGTTTTACGGGCGCGATTCCGGCGGGCTCGTAACTGTGTCGGGTTTTTATATGCGAAATCGATGGACGCTTATTGCAATTTTGTTTCGTGTTTAAAATCTTTGACGTAAATTGTATTCTTGTGTTGCAGTTGTGGGGTTGCTAAGGGAACTCGTGTGTGGTGTGTGGCTTGTCATGTCTTTCTAAAAATAAGTAATGTAATCGTTCATGCTTATTCGATAAAGTTTTGGATTGTTGGATTTTTTCTGGAGTTAAAACTATTTCTGAAAATGTGTCTATTTTAATATATTGGTCTGCATTAACAAAACGTAACTTTTTTGCACTTATCGGATATTTTTCTTCAACGAAAAAAAATTCAATAACGCGTTTCACCACCGATTTTTATATAATATCAACAATATACGAAACGCCAAGTGTGCTTTATGACTTGGCAAATGTTGCTTTCTGTTATATAACGATTACTACCTTTTCGAAGAAAAAATTTTTTTATAACTTTAACCTACAGCTAGTGTACTTATAGGTAGTTAAGCGTTTTTAATCTTCTCAGTTACAACCCATCTCAGGAACGTTTTAAAGTCGACTTCGTCCTTGATTCTTTATTTTTTTTATTGTAAAGAGCATGTGTGCTCTTAATCTTTGTCTGAAACACTGAAACCCTTTTCCTCGTACGAACCCTCAGCAACGTTTCCGACAAATCGCAGCCTTATCTTAAACATCTTTTGGTTTGACTTTAAAGAACTAGATCGCCTTTATCCTCATCGTCTTTTATATCCCTCCAGATTTAACCTTTCTCGGTTTTTCCGACCTTCACCAAAACAAAAAAATTCGAATGCATGTTAAATCCGTAACACATAAATCGCCCTCCTTATCCATGCGACTTTAAAATAGGATAAAACCGATCCCTTTTATATTTATAATTATCCCCAAAGCTCCCAATAAAAGACGAACATTTTTTAAACAATTAATACGATCCTCATACAATAACAAATTACCCAACTTCGCTCTACGATCACGCTGCGCATACACAATAAACCCCCTTTGATCGTTCACAAATGAACGTTAAATAAACAAAATAAAAGCGAAACCGAGTTCCATTCTCCGTTCGCACGGAATAAGTGTTCTTTCCCAGCCGGCCAAGAAAGACATTTTTATCCCTTACACCGTCCGCCCTTCCGCTCTCCACGGGGAGGCGGCGAAGGAAACCCGACGTATTTACATTCGGCCTTTTTCAACGGTCCCTAAGCCATAATGCCTCATATAGCCTCGGAAAACCGAACCCCGGCCGCAGATTGTTTCCACTCGTGCAATAATTCAAGCGGCCGAGCATGTAAATCAAACGGCCGCGCTCCTACAAACAACGCTCCGTGGAGGTTCTGCTTTTCTTCGGGCGTCGACGGCTTGTAAGCTGCGTTTCGAAATGTGCTCATGCCCGTTTGCTCTGCGTTGAAATTAGGAAATGATTTTTAGATTAGGTTTGTTGGTTATTTGCGCGGGTGAGTGGTACGGATTCGGTTGTTTGAAAATTTTCGATTTTGAGGGTGTGAATGATTAATTTCGAATTGTGTGCTTTTTTAGTTTTAGCTGAGCGATTTTAAGGCTTGTTGAGAATTTTATGAAATTTCTATTTTTAGATTATTCGTATAAAGTGATAACTTTTTACAAATATGAAAAAAAATGTTGCGAAACCCATTGTTTAGGCACTTTTAGTCTTCTTGATCCCCTCATTAATTTTTTCCCGAACGGTCGCTTTGACAGCTCAAAAAAGTTAAAATTAAAAATATGTAGAGAGCTCTATTGACGCTCATAATACTAATTCATCATTTAAATACCTTCTATTAAATACTTCCAATTAAAACTAACGAGTAATACATAAGTACACAGCTTGGATATATTAACCACAACTTAAAACATACTGAAAATTACAAAACTTTTCTAATATAAATTATTACGCTATGATCAAAGTTTGATTAACAAACCTCATTAAACAACATACACTTTTCATCTTAACTGCACCGCAGTCATCACTTTAATTTTAACCGCGTATTTTCGAAATACTAAAAACGTTCACGAAACACTGTCTGGCATATTATATAACTCACACCCGAATTTTATTCGCTCGACCGTCCCGTAAAACCTCAGGAACGAGAACATCCTCAGGACCGCGGTTGAATTTGAGGTCCGATTCCCCGAACGGCTCTTAGGATTTCTCCGGCGAAATATATTGATCCGTTTAAAACGGGAATCGGCCGACGGTTTGTTAGGACGTATGTGTGCCCTTGCATAATTTATTTATTCGCCTCCATTTTATTTCGCCGGGGTGTTGTGTTCTGGTCGGATGTCGGGTCGGCGTTTCGGATGTTAAAAATCGGCGAAAATACGGAATTTGCATAGGCAATTTTCACTGCTCGCTTCGACCATAAATAACGGACGAGTTTGTAACTGTAATGTATTCTTGCGACGATCTGTTGCGAAAATGTATAATTCGATCGAATGGGATGCAACATATTCGCGGTCTTGTTTGTTGGGAATGTTTTCGATTTAATCCGGTTTATTTTTATTTTCGATCTTTCGCGGTTGTTTGATATTTTAAACCTAGGAGGAGTATTATTTTACGGGGTGTGTGTTACTCGCGGAATATCGACACAAAGATGTTTAACGATGAAATTTATTAATGCGTCGTATAAAATATTTCCTGTTAAGATTTTATTACGTCGTAATACTATAATATTTCGTTATAATACTTGTAGGTTACTGGTATTATGAATATTTATTATGCAAACACAATGTCTTCGAATAACCGCTCTATATTTCCATTAATAATGGATATCCTTTTATATGCAAATTAGCATCTTCGAAATCCTTTAGATACATAGGCGCACTTTTATCGTAATGTCACAGCCTATATTTTATTTATACAAA
Source organism: Hydropsyche betteni (assembly GCA_028571205.2). Taxonomy (NCBI): domain Eukaryota; kingdom Metazoa; phylum Arthropoda; class Insecta; order Trichoptera; family Hydropsychidae; genus Hydropsyche; species Hydropsyche betteni. Next base: position 5,369,397 of record JAOXNN020000036.1, on the reverse strand, counting down.
ATAATCAACAAAAACGGCCATGAAAGCTACAACCGTGAAACGGTCATAGCTCTTCTCAAAATACATCTTAGAGATTATCGTAGTTGTTTCAGCATAATACATTTACTTTAAGTTTCTCCTGCGTGAGATTAACTGTTGTGTTTTGCGTAATTCGGTGTTTATCTTCATTGTTTCTTCGATAACAAAAATAGATTTATCCTTCCCGCTATAATACTGATAAATCACACCCAAAATGTCTCCTATTTGCGGTATACGAGATATATGTGTCAAAATTTTTAAACATAATTATTTTTTTCACGCTCGACTTTTTTCACGATATCGCTTCACTATAATAACAACTTTATCATCACGCTCCATCTCAATTACTCAGTGGATGTAGATAACCAAAACCCCAATAAACCACTCCCGTGGGACCTCATCTGCAACCTCTTCGCGCATTCTACATTTCACAATTACACTTAATCCATTTTGCGTAACTTTCTGGCGTTAATTTCCGCTCTCCCACTTTTTCGACGATACCTAAATTTTTATTACGCGTTCAATAACACATTATACTAACACAGGGATTTCTAGCACACGAAAACGTACATTATATTTTTTCACGAGCTTATACTGTTCTCATAGTGACGCTTGTTAATCTTCGGTGCCGAAATATCGCGGCACTTGGCTAAATTAAATTTCGGCGCAGTTCATTGTTTTCATTTTTTATCAGACTCGTTTATAATACATAGGATTTTTCGTGTTCGGCAATTTTCAGCAATACCCAATCAATATTTTTTCGCCGCTGTAATAAAATTCGATTGCTGCAAATTTCATGCCATTCTCACTCGTCGAAACGTACACGCGAATAAATAACCGCGCATTTTAGATTTCGCATTTTGTCGGGGCCGTTTGATATTTGAAAAATAGTGGAAAAATTTAACAAAAAAACATTCCGCACGAACGTTTCAAACGAGTACGCAAATATGCGCTATAGATTATTCAGAATTCGGCTTCCGAAGGCTTTCGCGTGGATTAGGCGGTGAGCTTTTGTATGTATGCGAAAATTTCTGCATGTGGAAACGAGTGCTTTTGACGCTCTAGTGCCTTCAAAATAGTCCAGTCGAATAAATGCGATCGATTTTTCCGTGATATTTTTCAAATCAGAAAACTTCACGTCGATGTATTGTATGAAATCATATAAATAAATACCAGCAATATTGCGATAACGAAAACATATATTTCAAACTTTTTCGCTGATTTTCATATCGAAAAGTTTTCCACGTTTCTCTAGAATTATTTTTATACTAAATATTCAATGAATAAAATCAAAATAAATTTAAAACTTATATTATGATATTTTTGATTGATTATACTTGAAATAAGAGATATTCAATTATTCTGTTATAAAGATCTCATTGCGCCTTTTCAGCATTCTCCACACAAACAGCGAAACCGAAAATTATTACCAACACACAATAGTTGCGGCGATACGAAGGAACAACTGTTAAAACTTCCTCGCGTATAATCCCTACCGAACTTTGAGTGAAAGACGAGACAAAGCCGAGTTCATTATACTAAGTTTTAGCAACAGTGCCATATCGTAACGCTAACGTAACCGAAACTGGTCCATTAGCGCTTATTAGCGGTAACGGGAAACTATCGCCGGAATACCGTCACACAAAACCACGATTCAGACGAAAAAATCCCCTCGAAACCGTTTCAATTATCGTGCAAACATATTAGACAAACATTTCCATTTATTGTTCGATGCAATATCGTGTGTGCGCTCGAAATTCGTGTCATGTTGCAAATTCGAAATATGATTTTCATACGTGCAGCTGCAACATCTCGTCCTAATCGATGGGTATGGTGTTTGAACGGGTTTTCGTGTGTAAACCGAACAATGTTTGGCTATTTATCCCGCGGAATTTGAATGGTTTGTGTGATCATGTTGCAAATTAGTCTGAGATTTACGTGATGAAATATAGATGTTGGTTGGAATTAACATATGAAGAGCTTGCGTGGTTCTGTGACAGCTTGATTAGATCTGAATGCTCGGAATATTAATGTTTTATTAAAAATATTGTAATTATATAAATATGATTTTTTATCAATGAATACAAAGAGTCAATAAAATTCATCATGCGTATATTCGATAAAATTTTATCCCGATCGTAATCAAATAACAATACTATTTCCATTTGTGAAGAATCGTGAAACACGTTGCACGAAATCGAAGTATCTAATCGACTTATGAAAAATACATTTATGAAGTGCCTAATGCATATATTGATATAACTACAAATAACAATTTCCCAAATCATATTGAAATTATATGCTTCTCCGTCTTCGCACATTTCACGTCAACCAAAGCCTACTCGCATGCTATTTTCGGCTCGCACAATACGCCCACAGTTCCGGTTATCTGAAATACTTTATATAACAATAAACAAACGAAACCACGATCGTTCGAGACCTCTTCGACTGATTTATCGGCATTCGAAGGTTGGTTCGAATATATCGCGACACGGTATGAAAGCGGCCGCGCCGTATACGTTTGGGGTTGACGTCCCATTAGTCGTTTATATCGCGAATGTGGTGTGATATTTTATTAACATGCATACATCTATCTTCCGATTTATGAGGCAGATAAGTTCAGTGAAAATTTGCATGAATTTAAATAGACCGAAAGATCGCGGAGCGCCTGCAGAATACATGTAGATAGGTTTTAAAGAGGAGGCGTGAGGCGAATCCATGACGCTAGTTTGAAAAGTTTATCAAAAGTATTTTTTAAACAATTTTATCAAAATTAAAAAAAATATTATTAAATGTTAAATTGAAATTGTCTCAACTTATTAAAGAAAAATTAAAAACCATATACATCTAATCCTTTTTTATACGCGAGATGCTTTCTAATACGGGCTAATTGATCTTTGTTTCAAAATTTGTAAGGTAATGAACAAAATCTAAAATATCGCTCCCCTTTGAAAAATTCTTGAATCGTCCCTGCACTGGTCTACTCCGGATCTTATCATTGTAGCATTTAAATATGTATACCATGTTAAAGTGAAAATACGGCCTAAAAGAAATCAGTTATTTTTCTTTGAATCGTGTTATATTTCAGAACCGTATAAAAAGAGTTTCGGATATAATTTCAAATAGCGTCCCTATATAAAATCGATAAAATGGAAAACACCATTTGTAAAACCGCACCACATTAACACGTAATCCATCGCGTGTCGAACGCGTCACGGACATGTTACGGCCACAACGGAAGTTCACGTGTCCCAGTTCACGCTTTATCTCGACGATTGTTTCGCAACGTTCGGTTATCTATTGGCCGCGCGGCGCTAACTCGCCGATTACGATCGCAATACACAAAACGATCCTCGTTTTGAGCACACCACCACACTCTACATTGTCATTCCATGGGGGCTGGTGTAAAGGACGGTCTAATTAATGTAAATCCTGAATTATGTCGGCCGCGATCGTTCGTGCGGTGCGTCGTGCTCAAAGTAAATTGTGATGTTCCGCGATATGGTGGAATGGTTAGTAATATTTTGTTGCATTATAGTACACGTTTGCTGCAATTGTATTGTTGGATATTTTGTTTTGTTCAAATCGTAATTAAGTTATGAATTTATTGTTTAGTACAGGACGTTGAGTTTCTGATTCTGTTTAGCATTTTTTTTCTTATTGCATGTGCTCAATTATTAAGAAATTACCTATATCTCAAAAAATTTTCAAATGTATAATATTATGCATTATAAAATCGTATCAATTTACTTATTATATCACTTGTCACTTAGCTTTAATAATCATCCAGAATATTTTCGTTCAATACTTTCAAATACAATATACATATTTAGAAAAGATCATGACATTAAATTTAAAATGAAGCCATACAATATTGTGACATTTCAATAATTGAAAAGAAGTTCATTTTCATAGAAAATCAATTCTCAAAAATTGACAAATTTTCTTAAATCTCGATTGTTTTCGTACAATTGAATTATAATCCAATCAAAAAAAATTGCCTTTAGCGTCAAAGAAAGTGAATTTTGTCGCTACGAACGATCAAATCAATTCTAGGGCGAATTTCCGATAGATCAGATTTACATATAAAACACGAATAAATTTAATATTCAGCCAGGAAACCGCAACATTCCCCTTGTGTCGTGAACGATGGATTGACACTATTGTCGAGCTCTAAATACAATTCTTGACTTTGCATTTAAATGCATTTCTCGAATTTGCATTTTGACTTTGTTTCGAGCCCGTGATCGAATTTGCATTATTTTCAGTTAGTTCGGTTAGTTTAGGTGTAGCCGGTACAAAACGATGCAATTATCACGTACAAGTCCTGCGGGATACATCAATTTATCTGAATTGTACATGATAATCTTATAATATACCGCAGAGCACTGCGGAAAATTTATAATATGATTTTAAGACTTTCTTAAGTACGCTTGATTCGAATACCACTAATGCTTTTTCTTCGCAGACTTTTTCACGATATTAATGGCTGCTATATATTTGCGTTTCAGTTTTTTTGCATATTTTTAAAGAAGTTTTCATTCCTCTTAAGCTTGAAAGGCGATTTGTTTGTCTGACTGCGTTGAGACAAACCTGAAAATTTCATAAGAAAATTATGCTTATATTCACCAACGTATAATAAATAGTACTCTGAAATTCAGGCTACACAAATTACAAATATAAATTTCACATATAGACTGAACTAATATCTTGACCCACACAACATCTAAATTTCCCAAAACATTGTCTACATGTTAATCAACTATCTTTGATCGTGTCATATGTTGAGTTTCGTTGCTGACAAGTCTGCCCACATTGAAACACTAAAACCACACTCTGGTCTATAAATTTCTGATGATGTCCATTATTATCGACATGTCCGAATCTCGCTGTCTGGTAGTAACGATGCTTTCAAAGTGAAAACCAAAGAGGCAACCTTAATGCGGATTTTACGCGACTTTCACCATCTTGATGTTTCCTCCATCGGACGTTTCTTTGCGTTCCTACAAATTGAAAAAAGATCATGTCCGAACGATGCTAACGCACCTGACTTGATACAACTGAGAGTTTTGTCTTTATTTGCAGAATTATTTTCGATAAATGGACTTTCATTTTTTTTACATCCAAATGTGTTCATTTTGGAACGAATCGGGTTGTAGAATAACATTTACAAGCGACGTTCAAGCTTATTTGTAAAGCTTTTTTCGTTTCTTTTTGTGTTTTCCGCCCTTATTTTTTTTTAATCTGTTGCCCACAGTAATGGGGTCGAAGGTAAGCAGAGGCGCCTGATTATAAAAGTGGGATAGGTTTTGAGGATGACGGGGATGGAAAAAACCCGCAGGCCGAACGTAATAGCGGGAATAAAACAAGAAGCAATTTGGTTAACTAAGCAACCGGAAGGCTACGAACACCTTTTTTCAAAGTTTTCCGCCGCTAAATACTAATGAAGATCTTCTGATGAACAAAACAAACGTTTATTAACTGAAGTATAATATTATAGTTACGCCGTCAACGCCGACATTCAAGTTAGGCAATTTTGTGATGATTACAAAACGTCATTATCATATAAAATGATTGGATAATAAATTTCGCAGATTATCTTCCTCTAACTTTACTTTGTGTTTATGAAAATTTCAAATAGCTTTCATTCAAAAGATCTTTGTTTTGGTTAAATATAAGGAACGATTTATTACGCGAATATTTCAAAGTGCAACCATTTAAACTGAAACAGTTACACAGTCATCAACAATACATAACCGGAATACAAATGTTCAACATCCACAGACGAAACCGCTCCAGCAATTACTTATATTTCGTCGCCCGTATGATACATTCGAAACGAGAAAATTAATCATCACATATTGCGCAACGTTCGCATAATTTAACGGAAATATTTCACATTTGTGTCGACATCGATACGACCCGGAGCTCGACCAACGTACAATAGAAAAAGAGGCCGAAATGTCTGTCAGCGAGCACACCAGAAACAACGTCGGATTAACCGCACTAAATATTTGATGAGGCCTCGAAGGCAGGCTTCGTTCGTTCTTTGTGAGTGAATTTCTGTCAGGGTGCTGGAGATAGGGGGTGACTTGGGTCGGCAAAAACAATCGTCGCGGCCTGCATGCAAATTTGGGCCCTTGTCTCCCTTTTTGGACGAATTATCATTATTTGAAATTTCTTGGCTGCCTCGGAGTCTTTGAGACCCAAACAATGAACGTTGGAAATTCGAAAGCCGACTCCCGAAGGACACGTAGGCCACTCGACTTCATTAACTCTCAATAATTGATTGGTATACATGCGTATAGACGCTCAAATTTTGCATAAGGTTTCGTAAAATTGCTTATAAAAAATAATTAATTTTGCTAACGGGGTAAATTGTTTTTTTATTAAATTTCTGCATAAAGATAATATTTATAATTACTTGTGCATTCAATGCGCAAGCTAATCATTTCTCACGTGTGGTAGTAATATTATCGCTGCAATCATCTTAATCCCTCAAAGGACATTCGCAGTTAATCCGTTTTCCCTTCCATTGCATTATAATTGCATTTGATCCAAAATCACCTACACCCGACACGAACCTAATTAAGATCGAGTGGCCCTCTACGGTGCACTCTTGGTGTAATCGATATTCAAAATTAGTTCCAGTTTTAATTTAAAGCTCAAGCAATCGTACAGTGTTAAAAAATATAGAACTAGATCTTAAACTGAACCACCTTTCCTCAAAGTAATATTTGTGTTCCTAAATCAATTACTCTATGTTAATTTGACCCATTTGAATATTTGCATATTTGTCTTCCTAGTTAAATTATCTGTACGGAAATCCTGAATGACGTTATATGATTGATATGCAAAATTTGATATATCTATCGTTCAGAATTCTGTCTGAACGATTATAATTCTATTATATTAAAATGATTTTCTATATTGCGGAAAAAACTCAATTATATATATGGTTGAAGTTTTTATCGACACACGTCATCTTTTACCAACTTTCTTTACTATTTCTTTACTTTCGTATGTTCACATTTCGAGTTGAAAAAACTCAATTTTACCATTAGAATTATATGCATTTATACTATCTGACTTTTTAGTGTTGAACTTTTTATTTTTTTCAAATTCTATGGTATTTTTACGCATTCGCCAAATTTATCAATCGCACTATTTTAACGTGAATAATTTCTATTATTTTGAGTGTAACATGAAAGGCAATGTACACGCAAAAGATTATTATATAAATGGCAATATATTATTTATATAATAATTATCTAAATTCTAAATTTATTTATTTTCTGCTTCTATGTCAAACTGTAAAATATGGGTTCTTTAAATTAGTTTTTAAGAAACGATTAAATTTTATAATGTTACTTGTGGTTGTGAATAATTTCTACACATATTTTTTTCCATTTTTTCGATTCTAGATTAAATAAAATACAAAAAATTATGAATACATATAAGAAGTACAAATAAATCTTTCAAACCTTTTTGTAAAAGTTGCACTTGAAATATGTATGTACGTGAGAGGGTAATTTCAGAACACGAAATACGTGACGCTTTGTTGTTGTTTCGTACTTTATTTGAATTCTTCTTTTTATGCGACAACTTCATTTGGAAAAAGAAACACAAAATTCACTTAAAAATATTTTTCGGATTCGAAATCGTCGCTCTCGAATATAGAGCCCGTTAAGTGCTAAACTTATTCTTCGTCTATAAAGCCTCCACTCTTGAACAAATGAAGCAACGGTCCGAAGTGAAATTTTCAATTTTAATAGTTTCAACGACGAAAAGTTCTTGCGGTTAATTCGTATGAAATTTTCAACGATATCCACCATTAGGGTGGATGTAAAAAGTTTGAACATACATTAAAAACAGTCAAGCGCGTATTGAAGGCGGACCATTGCCTTCGAATGACCCTGTGTTTCGTATTTGAATACAAAAATCATTTTATTTTTATATTTTATACAGATCAAAACATTTTTTTGTATCCATGAAGTTTTTGTGTTGTTTATTCACATTTTCATGTCTATGTTTGGATTCCGGAAAAAACAGTTTGAAATCACTATTGTTTGCTTGAAAAAAAAGACAAGTAGAAAAGTTTAACTGTTCTCACCAATTCTCCACTAACATAAAAAGATTTATAATATGTTTTTAAATATTATATAATATTCATATTTTTTCATACAATTATTTTTGATAAATGATTATTTTTTTATCAAAAACTAATTCAATCTATTATACACATATCATATTGTTTGACTTCGACTATTATCGAAAACATGTACAATTTCAACACCATGTGAAATCGAGTTTACAAAAGTTACAAATTTTCACAATAAAAACCAAATGCACCACCAAAAAACAACCCGAACCGGCAATAGCACCGAATGACGCGGCAACGTAACGATTAACGGATGACGTTAACGAGTGCGTTCCGCTAACCGTTAAGCGTTCGCAACGTAACCGTAACGTAACGTTCCGACGTAATCGGATCAACGTTAGCCGGGCTTATCCCGCGCGGTTAAATTAAAACATAAACGTGACTTATATGCAACTCGCGATTACGAATCCCGTCCTCTGGAAGTCGCTTTGTTCTCGCATTTTAAAAATGTTTTATCTTCCTCATTTAAAGCAAGTGCATCGCTCGTGTAGGGGTTTAAATGATTGTTTTTTTGTGGGGGGTGTCTTTGTTGCGATTGAATCGTTTTGATTCTTGGATGTTTTTCGTTTGCGGAGTGAAATTGGCTTGGGTAAACAGTTAAAATATTTATGTATATAAATTTTTTGTGGTAATAATGTTGGAGCGTTAATTTCATAATTTTTACTCGTTTCATGGGACGAGATACCATCAGCAATTCCGAGCCGTTATGTTGACTTTATAAAAAAGTTGGGAAAGTTTCGGAAAAATTCAAACAATTTTCAAATACGGTACATTTTTCCATCAAAAATTATGAAAACAATTTATTTATTAAAATTAAACACAATCGGGTGAATTAATTATTGTTTCAAATATATTTCAGTCGCATACGGTTTTATAAACCCTATTAGAATACATATTACACATTTCATTTCGGAAAAATATTAAATTACGAATCTACGTTTGAATTAAACTTTTAAATTATATACCATTTTCTAGTTCTGTATATAGTAAAACACATTTCAAATTAATATTCAAGCTGTTTTTCTGCTCTATCCATGCAAGCGCGGTAAAGCTCGGGATTAGAGACAACCGTTCATTATTCTTGCCGTGCTTCCATTCGCGTCAGGATTTACCCTGCAGCCTTCGTCAATCATAATTTTTTCCATTTAATCAGGATTTTACCGTCGCTTTCGAAACGGATCCACACATTGAAAGCTACCGTTGAAAAGCCGCAAACTCACCAATGCGGTACAACCAAACCGAATTTTCGCAAAGAGAAAAAAAATTGTATCGAGCACTACTGCAATACAATATCGCTGGTATTTCAATTAAACGTCCCGTTTGTTGGCTCTGACGCGGCAGTTAATCTTCCGATTTTATTTCTGGAGAAATTCAATTTCCGCACAATGCGCGTGCAACCGGACCGAGTCCGACCTTTTTTTTCGCCAGAAAAGACCGCGTCCTAATTACCCCGTTTCAAAAAAATAAGCGCGCTGAGAAAATATAAAAGGGACTGCGTATTCTGAATTTGAAGACATTTTCGCAAAAATTGTCTTCTCCGAGATAAAAACGCGCTGCATATAAAGTAACCGTGAGTGGCAAGCGGCGTCGTATACAAGCGGACTTATATTCTTTCTGGGCATTTCTCAAAATGAGGAACGACACCAGAATTCGACGGGTAAATTTTGACGGTCCTCGAAACGTGTTCGTGTATTCAGGGAGAATATGACAAAAGTTGGCTTCAGTCTGGTGGACAAATTTCGGCCCTTTGAATGTCACGCTTCCGCCAATATGACGACGCATCGAAAAGTTTCCGAACGTTTTTGGCATAATGCGTAAAGGTTTTCGAAGAAATTTCATTTTACACGAATTGAATTTTAAGTGCAAGAATGGGAATGAGTATACATATACTTATCATAGCCCCACTAAGAGGGGGTTCAGCCCCTAGACCTCAGGTTGCAAAAGAGCCCGGCATCGATCAATTTTATGATATTAATTTGTCACTATTTTTTAACATAATCTATCAATTTTATTTGTCTTCGTATTATGCATAATTCTACTTGTCGGTACCTACTAAAAACTATGTAATAAAAAAAAATCGGTGAAAAAAGGGGGCCCAATAAAATTTCTAGCGCAAGGCCCGATTACAGGATGTGGGGGTCATGATGCTTATGCATATTCATTCGAAATATTATAGTACTAGTATATAGGCCCGATGTTAATAACATCGGCTGCGGTTTTGTTAAGAAACGGAAAACGATAAAATGTGAAAAC
>JAOXNN020000036.1:5318377-5357170 GCA_028571205.2 Hydropsyche betteni | reverse complement strand
AATATTCATGAGCCTTAAATCGTTGTACATAAAGCTCAATATAGCAGATATAGGCGTTAGAAAATGCCTGCCGTTATAATTTGCCTATAACAGATACATAATAGTTAGAAAGTGCACAACTTTATCAAAACTGGGACCTTGCATGATATTTTGTATGATATATTGAACCAACTCGATATATCATATTTCGATAGCTCGTTTTCCTCTTTATACATTACTACACTTAACACACCCTCAATAGAAATTGTTCAACCAAAACACTTGCCCCTTATAATACATGTACTCTATGGTCTATGCAGATCGTTATTCATTATTACTAAGCAAAAACAATTCTTCTTTCTCCTGTTAGGTTCGTTCATATTCTATACGAGTCCATTAATAAAATGATGAATATCATTACTAATAAAGATGATTAGGTTAATAATATTAATTAATCTATATATTTTATGAATGGAATATTTTCATTCGAAATATTTAATGAAAAAAATTAATGTATTATATTAATGAATTATTAACATTCTAAAAAGTTTGATATTTTTCATCTAGTTTATACTTTATGCTTATAAATTATTTTTAATTATCAATAAAGCTTTTTATTGAGACATAGACTCGTTTACTCGAACAATATTGAACTCATTCATGCCACATTTATTGCACCATGAATTCTCCCAAAATCATTCAAATTATGCTAAATATCTAATAATGTCATAAGTACAGTAATAATCTTTGACGCAGGTCCATTTTAAACATTCACGAATTGAACACATAAAAAATTTAGTACCTTACAAATTCTAGTCTCGCGGCGTTCTCCGACACAATGAGCGCGGCCATATTATCCTTTATTTGTACCCGATTCGAATGTATATGGGGTACTTTGCCTCTGTGTAATTTTACCCACTTCCACCCTTAATTAGATGAAAGGGCGCAATTCCAACCGTGTTTGCTTCTCTGTTTTGTTTCTTGCGAGCGCGGTCCACTTTTCCAATTTGCGAAATGGACACAATAAATTTCAGTTTGAAAGCGTACGTTCACTTGCAGATTCGCAGTATAATATATTCGATTATTATACCCAACTGTGTTTTGTCCGCTCTTCCTCTCTCATTCTATGATTCTCTCGTTGTGTGTAAATATTTATTTGATGAAAATCTAACGTATTTATTTAATCCTATGTTGGACGAGTTTCTCACTCGATTTTTGAAGAAAAATTGTATGAATAATTGGTTTTGCAGCACAAACCGTTTGTTCGAGCACGTACCACACGTGTGAGGGTCGTTCTATGAGTTATGCCCGTTATTAATGCGATGGCCTTAATTAATTATTAGCGCAGGTAATAACGACACACGCTCATCAAACTCGTTGGATAATTATTCATGTCTCTACTTGTGTTCCTTTTACGTTTATTACGATTTTTGCCTCATGATATTGTTATAATAGAAACGTCCTTCGCAAACTCTACACATGAAACATTATACATAGTTAAATATTCGTTTTGGTTGAAATGCGCGTGACATTAAATACTCCAACATTTTTAATTTATTTTTTCGTATCCAAAATATATTTTCTGAATAATCTACTCGTTCTTCGTTAGTCGAGCAAATGTAGAAGCTTTTTATTTAGCACTCTTTCTTTCTACAACTTTCTTAGTTTCGACATTTTCAGCTCACGATGTCGACCTCTCTGGAATTTGGCCAAAGAGCCTTCTCACATATTTTTTTCAGGAAGGCACAATACGTCAACATAAAATCAGCACGTGTTTGAAAAAAGTGACTGACATACTAAGGCTAACAGGAAAACACACTCGCGAAAGCAGGACTTTATAAATAATTGTGTCAGCAATTGAATTATTTTATTTTTTCAGACAAAATAAAAATGTTAAATGTTTATATTAATCTTTCATACGGTACCATATTTATCTTCAATGAAAATTTAATATTGCTTCGAGTCATACAAATGTCTGTAATAAATTATGCAAATATATATCAATTGACACTTTCGAACTAATAACAACTTACGTAGTAATACATCATTGAAAGCTAGCTACTATAATATTATATATTTATTCTCAATAGTTTACATATATTTGAATCTGTACTGCTTTGACTATACACGAGTATAATATGATATGAAGAATTTCTCAACTATCTACTTAAATGAAATTCAATTCAATTTACTAAAAAATACTATAGATTGCTGAATTTGCCCAAAAGTTATTTTACTTTTCGGTATACACAAAATTTAAATGCAAAACGCCAATTTTAAAGGGTGTGCTCCGACAGCTATTTCTAGATCCAATCTCTTTACATAAATATGTATGTGTGTATTTTCGAAGCATAATACGATCGAACATGTGATGTTATCAAAATTTCAATAACACGTCAGCCTTCGACCAATAATCGATACAATAGATTGAAGCTACGATAGCTTCCCACCGAAAATGTTGAAAATTTCCTCATTTCTAGCTAGACCTTTAACGCAATATTTCAGAATGGATTAGATTTACTGGCACACATTAAATAAATGCGAGGATGATTCCTAAAATTTCATCACATATAAATACAATCGCGTAATTAAAACGGTGTTCGTGCAAACTTTCAAAATAAAGTAATATGAATACCTCAACTTAACTCGTTTATTAGGCTCTTTAAGTTTGAATCGATTAATCGCCCATTCGTAAAAACGGAGTTTTTGTGAACTTTGCACAATTTAAGATAAGAACTTTAACGTCGAAAAAAATTCATGAGATACAGCGACAAAAAAAAGAATAATGGATTTCAAGGATTGATCGTGTTGCCTAACTGTATCATTGGCTTCAAAAGTTCAACGCAACTTGTCTTTTATGTCCCCAATTTAAGACGAAACCGCATAGTCAAGAAAAAAAGACCTTGGCATAAATTTTGAGATTACCCTTTGACTTTGGATCTTTCACGTATTCGCTGCGGGTTTTTTAACTGTAACTTTTTTTGCAGACCCAACATAATTTACGGCGTTCCAACTTCAGTCATGATAATGAAAACCACAAAGGTCCACTTTAACTGACAAAAGGGTCGTTTTAACAATTAAACTATTGGGTCACAACGAATCTTAATCTGTTCTATTGTGATACAAACTTTACACTTCGACCACTGTATATCTTCTGAACAAAATTAGTACTGCTTCATCTAACTCCATTAAATTCAGTGAGGTCAGCGGAAAATCGATTGGAAAATTTTTATGACAATTATCGATTCGGTATTATTCTATGTTTTAATATTGTCGAGGTTGTTTTTTATGTTCAATTACGATATTTGAATTTTTACCCCATGCCTATGGACTAAACCAGGCGCGTAATTCGTTCTTCTGGATTGCGTATACACAACCACTCCCCACTTATAATGCATTAATGTAAGGGTTGTGAGCATTATATTCAACAAATGACAAATAATGATTAATGATGAAAACTCGAGCCCTTTCATACTCACTTCTTTTCATCATCTTATTCCTTTTCAGCCGACATGTCCTCCCCCATGTTCTACTAATAGACCGTAAATTATTATATATCTACATCTCTGTATAATTTTTTTTAATAATTATATAATGTAGCAAATTTTTAATTTTTTAGTATATATTTCATAAAAACTTTAATTTTCTTATCTACTTTGTATCCACAAGGGAGAAATTTATTCGGCACGCACATACTAACATAAACGCAATTTCTCAAGACTCGAGTCACGTTTAAAGTTACAGCACACCTCTAAAATAGCTCACTCTTTTTGAACCATCCATATCTAAGTATAATACGATTTTTTTTACACAATAAATTTTGAACTCTATCAAACTTTACGTTTAGATCACTTCGAAGGCGCTTTGTTCGGAGAATGCCACACAGCCCACTCTATTTAAAGCTTCACTCAGAAACCACCATATGAATGGGCTCGCAAACACCATATGCGGGAAAACAGTTAAATTATTATTGAATATATCGTAGAGTTTGGCGCAAATTAGTACCACGCGACCGCACTGCACCTACGCCCAGGCTAATCCAGAGTTTAAACGGATACGAGGCCCTAGGCCGGGCTGCGGTTTGCACAATAAGGCACACAAAGGACTGCTCCACGGTCTAGAAACACTGTCCATGGTGTTGCCAGGTCTGCTTATGCATAGTCCGGATTCTGGACGACGGTGTGTGTATGTAGGACGGGTGTGGATTACGACTCGCCGCGAACAAGATAATAATATATTCATGGTGGTCCCCCGAGTTGTTAGTCCTCCCCTTGGCGGGTGCTCTTTCTCGGTCTTTCCACAGCGGAAGTATTTCTGTCGCTTGGCTATCTTCGTCAAAATGCGCCTCGAATTGTGCGGTGAATAAATTTTTCAGAGACGACTGAAACGGGACGTCCCACTGCGACAATCGCTCGACGAAGGCTGCCTCCGAAGACGTGCCATTGACGACGTTAGTGCGAAATATTTTATTTTCTGAATAAAATCAACGAAACTAGTGAAAATTCCATAAGGATTTTCTTCGTATATTTTTCTCGTTTAAAATTGCTTTTCAAATCGAATAATGAATTCTGAAACGCTGCCAAGTTCGTATGTGCGATTTTATAGTAAGTTTTTACAATGTGGCTAATATACTTTTGCGTACTATGCACTTTATTGTAAAATTGCATCTTTAATATCCGCAACTGTTGCAACGTTCGCGAAGTTTAATTACTCTGTTCAGTTTCACGATTTGAAACTTTCATAAAGCGGGAAAAAAGAGGTCGACCCTTTTAAACCCCATATGACAACTCAAATGTGCGAAATGAATGAAACTTTCAATTTTGCTAACTCGAAGGATATTTAATTATTGTTTGACCGAAGTTAACCTAGTTTCCTGAATTTAAAATGGCGAGTTCGTTTTATTTTAACATCAAAATGTAAAATTCCACTCCATAAATTTTCCATCTACATGGAACAAAAACTAGGTGAAGTTTGGTGGCACGCATACTTTACATCAGTGATATGACTGACGTTTTATGTTCGAGTACTTCCTTTCGAATTTATATTCACCGTGAGATCTCGTATATTTAGAAACACCCTTATACTGGAAACCGTTTTACGATATATCTATTTTCGAACTATAGAAATATACATAATTTGATCGAATGCAATCGAAATATACTTCATACAATTTACCAACTTAGTTGTTGTCCTATTTTCATATTTTCATTGAAAAATAAGTCTTTAAACGAGGCCATATTCTCCGCAAGACGCCTATCGAATGCGACCCGGAATTTATTACCCATAACCCGACTAGTTTGTACAAACATATTTTCCGCATACAAAATATAAAAAGAGCACAAACGACACATTTGTTTTGCATCAGTTCCATTTTACGATTTAATACTGAACCATATTGCAACCGCTTTGGCCACCTGTGGCTCTTCCACATAACGTTGCGAGCTTAACGATATGTTCATCAGTACCGGAAAAAGTTCATTAGAGACAAAATTTTTACCAATCGTACTTGTTAAAGTTCATCTACTCGTATTTTGCGTGATTTTAATACAGTGTGTACTCGTATCACGATCGTCATTCTGACTGAAAATCGCTGAAGTAGACCTTTGTATGGGATCACAAAGGAAGGGAAATGGTGTCGGCAATATTAAATTCGCTCCTCGACACAACTGCAGTAGCTAGGCAAATTATAGAAAATCAGGCTCAAATGCACCGAAATTGCTTGTTTTAATTTATATCGAGAAACTATTTGATGTTATATATAATATTTTTTGGTTGATCGTTTTTTAATCAAAAATTATAATATGTCATTGATAAAATAATTAAAATCGTTTTCGTGCACAAAGCAAATTACCCTGTTTTTGAATTTAAATGCTCCTCTATTGTATAAAGAGATTTTTTTTGTTGCAGTGCTGTTGTATTTTTAAAGCAGATTATGCTAGATTTTTCTTTGAAATATTTTCATCTTGGTAATTGTACGTTATGATTATATAAGCTACTCGAGCTGAAACCTTGTGCACTAAATTGCAGAACTATGGAAAGAGAAACGTTCGCGAAGATGAAGCTCGTTTGGTAAGATCTACCGACATTGTCTTCCACAGTTAAACGTGACACGTTTGTAGTATCTTCTCAAGGAAAACTCTTCGAACGAATTATATTTAATACGTTTCCTTCGCGTCGGTTTATACAAAAATAATCCTCTTTGCGCTTCACAGTTGTTTGCCTCCGTTAAATTAAAAATATATATAAGCCTGTACACGTTGTTTATAAATAAAATTGATATAGTTTTTTTTCACCACGCTTTTACAAATGTTTTTCGATGCGATTAATCCTACTTTTCAATGTACATAGCACGGGTCGAAATATCGCTTCCCGCTCGTAGACGGACCGGATTCACGCAACGCGACCCAAAAGGGTTAATTGGGGACCCTTCAAATCTTTTCAGCAATTCGAAGGATGTGAAAGATAAACGTGGTGCGGAAATTAACGTGGATCCCTAAAAGGGACGGTACAAAGCTTTTTAGTCAGTGCGGATACGCGAGATTTGTTAAATAAATCATTCCGAATTTATTTCGCTGCATTTTCCGAACCTAACTAAAATTAATTATCGCGATTAAACGACTTACCACGACAGATCTAATTGACGCTCCGATCGATCTTGAGTTGATTAACGGAAGCCAAATTGTATTATTCGGCGAAATGAAAAGAAACGAACGCCAGAAAGAGGGTATTAACGGTTATCGTTACGGGCGGAAAAATAAAACCTTTTTCCCAAGGGGCAAGATGACAGCGTCGAACAATAGTTGTAGTCATTAGGCGCGTTTCCAAGTGGCAGGCGAACTGCTTAATATTTATAAATTCGGCCGAGGGGCTTGCATTTTTTATTCGAATATTCGGCAGTTTACATGTCAAGGTCCATAAGGCCGTTCTCTTTATATCTCCGGATCGACCCGCTCTTATCTGAGAAACCCGCCCCTAGGCAATAAACGACACCACCCAAAACAAATAAGTTTTTCCAATTTAGGAAATCTAATATATTTTATTGTCTCGCGCAAGACGCATCCGATAGGTGAATGTGGCGCTGCACAGCTTCTGTTTAATACCGTTTACATTTTAATTTTGATTTTCATTGTAAGTGCTTAGATTCATGATGAATCGCGAATTAAAATAAAATTTCGAGTCTTGTAATCCGCGACAGGTCGTTAAACGACCTATCTGATTAGTGAAAAAGAGGCTTAACGTGCTTGTGCGAACGTCGAACTCTCGAACAAATGAATTATTCCCCCTTTCATAGGAATTCTTGTCGAAAGTCACCGATGTATGAGTACTCGAGCGTGACTAAGCTCTGACCCAATTCTTGCGGTTAAATTCAATACGATTCCTCGACATCCGCACACTATATGGGAAGCCCGCATTCTGCTTAGGTGCGTATACAGGCAATGATGACTTCCATATTCCGCTTTATACGATCAGCACTAAAATTTAATGAAACCGTAGAATCCTCGCCAATGATCATCTAATAAACTGGTATTAAACGTTCGTAGTTATCGCACGGTGCACGAATCGCGAAAGCCTTAACCACCACATTAACCGAACCGTAACCTTTGACTTTTTATTCGAAAAGATTTATATGCGAATCTAGTTTTCGGACAGACTATATATTTTTGCCAATATCCTGCGTGTTCCGTATCCGCTTATGGGTGACATTTTGATGAATTTGTGACACGAAAATGATTTACGATTGAACGATACGAACACCATTATGGAAGGCGAACATTCCTGCGTGGTAAAATGAGCAAACAAACCCTTCATTCGGCTTAGTGATTTATTTGCTTGATTGAGCCATCCCGTAATTGATCGTAAAGTGGATTTATTGACTATATGAAATTTTCAATAAACGAACTCGCCCTTCGCACATTCACATATTACTCGCTCCCTGAAAACCAAGCAATCCTTTTGACAAACAAAAACCTTTTGCGTTTTATGCAAATTTGTTTGTATAAAAAAATTTGAAGCTCGTTCGATTATTCTGTCGCTGGAAAATGCAAAATAATTCGTATGTCAGCCATATTTGTTTCACAACCCTCACGGCGAATGAGTGGCACTTGCAAAATATATTATATATATGCAAAAAAGTAAATGAATTCAATTCATATATCCTTTACATAAAGCGAACGTTCATCAACGTTTGCCTGATCTACAGTTTAAACATACTTAACTAAAGTGTAAATACATTTCATTACATTTAAGAAAATGATTTAATGATATTAAAACGGATACTTTATAACATCTGTCTACTCCGTTAATTAAAATGCGCGATATTAAATAGCTACAACAATTTATTATGATCCCTACGTTTCTCACTATAAAGTTAAATTAATCTGCTAATTTTCTTCGAATGAATCAAAGACCCATTCATTTCGTACAATAAAAGACTCCACTTAATGCATGGGTCGATTAATTTCACATCGTGCCGTACATCGCACTAATTGCGCACTAATTTGTAAAACACATGCTCGACATCGTCAACCTTCAAACCTTAAGCCCCATTATCCCTTTCATTGCCTTTAATTGAAATTAACATGCAGATCATCTTCCATTATCCTACCAAATTGAAGAAAGCTTGTCTTATCAGAAATTTATAATCACAGCGAATTTATTTTATTATTCTTTTTAATGGTTTTTTATTTATTTATTATATTATATGTTCACAATATATTTTCGGAATTTTCATATCCATTCTATATAACGTTTATTATAAGATAAGGTCTTTTTTAATATACCTTCGGAAGCTCACGCATTTTTTCTTATTGCGTGTGCCCACTACGTAGTTTGAATACTAAAAATCATCCCTTATCAAATGGTCTCAAACCATCAGTATGCTCGTCCACGAACTGACCGTAGTGTATATCACTTATTAATAGGAAATAGTTTATTCGACAATTTTTTTTAAATCGTATGTATTGAATAAAAATTCATATTATTATAACCTCAAATTTTCTTTACATGTAATAATAAATACCTCAAAACGGTTTACAAAATAATCATACATTTTTTTTTATAAATTCAAAGCTTCTCTAATTATTTTTCCGAGTACAATATGTAACAAAACCAATTGAGGGGCTCGGCAGCAAACAGTTCTAAGCGCCAAAATTATAAGATTGAGTTTCTTTTATTTACTACAAAAATTAGTACTTTTACTATAGATATTAAAAAATAATTCTGTGTCGGGTTACTCCTAGTTTGTTTTTTGCATCTAAATGCATGTACACTGCTTTTTGAAACCTGTTTTATTTAATATCTCCAAAAGTGACAAATGTCGCTTAGCACTATTTACTGCCGAGCCCCTCAATTGTCAACACCGACACAAAACAGACAGAAAACTCGTCGAATTTCCCCATCGCAAACTAGACCTTGAACGAAAATACCTCGACGGCCACCGAATTAGCCTTCGGACGTTAACGAGTCATCGGGTCCGATGAGGAAGTCCAATTTGCGTGACAAATTCACGCCACGTGCCCCATCCATCTTGGTCGCGTTGCCGACGCGGACTACAACAACGTCTCCGGAGATTCCGCCGCCGTCGTCGGCGGGTCGTCGTCGAGGATCTGCTCGTCCTCGAAACGCAACCCGTATCCTGACAAATGGCGCTCATGACCCGTCTGCGGGGGCACTTATCCGACGACGAGGAAAAATTACGGGCCCGCTCCGATGTAAATTAGACGAGACGTCGCGCGTCGTTGTAATTCGTGAACGGTGAATTTTCGGCGACGTTTCGTTCCGTTTTGTGATTGTTGAACGGAGGGCTTTTGTTGTGTTTTGTGTGTGTGTGTGTGTGTGTGTGTGTGTGTGTGTGTGTGAAATTGAAATGATCTTTTTAGATTTTTTTAGAGTATTTTCAATGAATTTTGTGAATATGATGTAACAATATTTCAATTCTATAATATAATAGATTATCGAGCTGATAATTTAGTAATTTCAAATTAATTAAAATAAGTAAAAAAAAAGTTATATATATTTATGTTATGTTGTTATTATTATTATACATAAATATACGTTGAGTTGAAAACTGTTGCGCAGCCAACATAATTCAAAAACTCCCAACAATAACAATTCAAAACATCTTCATTTCGCTACGTAGACAACTTTGAAACAAATGACCATGTAATTAACTCTCACTTCCATCCCACAAAAAAATAAATGACCACCTTTAACAATGACAATATACGCGTAATTGTCACCAAATAATATACATACAACCACAATTAACATGCGTTGAATCGTGACCCAGTAATTTTTTCATAACGCCATCACGAACACCACAGACATGCACACGGTGAAATTACACCAATCTTCCTTATCTGCGTCCGCTAGATTAATCCAAGCCCATCCCTTCAAATGAAGCTAGATTCCCTACGGAGACCGATATCAATAGTCGGAGCTCATCGTTCATACATCATCGGACACGCTTGTTAATGTCATTATTGGATAATTCCATAATCCGTTACTGCCGATATTGTTCGTGTGCGATCATAGGTGCAACCGCTCCCTAGGATAAATATTTGGCCTTTGTGTTTCTCGCACGTGCGGAAACGTTATTTCGGCATAAGCAAGATTGCGCGAAGTCGAAACCAACCTAATTCGAAATTTACGGGTCGTTAATTTTAACGACCCTCTGGAAATTTTGGCGTCAGCGTTAAAAATGGGTCGAGATGGAGGAAGTGCGATCTTTTTGGTGGCGTGAATGCATTCAGACAATTGTGTGCTCTCCCGTGAAATGCGCATCCGTGGACAAAAAGAAATTTTTTAAGGGAATTTATGTGGATTATACAAATTATTATTTTCCCATTGTAGTACACTTTCTACAATGTGCTATTATAACGTTTTTAATTCATAAAATTAATTCATGTTATAAAGTGTTATATAATAACATGCTCATAACCGTAAGCCGGTTGAGTGATAAAATGAAGCCGTTAGCTAAATATTCATACCAACATATTTGCTAGAAGATTATAGCTTTTATATATTGAAAATCTTCGATATAATACTCATATTTTTTCATAATAAACCCGATTGAATCCCGCTCGCAAATAGCTCGATTTTCATAGATGAAAAATCCATCAGAGCGAAACGACCCAGAAAAAATCGACAACCACAACTCCGATAGATGAGCTTGCAAAGACGCCCCATCGCAATAGTTACATACACACACATGCCAAACTAAGACTTTTTCGCATCGAATCATCTCGCAGAGTCCACCACACCTTGTCGCCGGCTCGTACAATCAATCATGCTCGTGTGATGTAACGCGACTATGGCAAAACGCGAAGCCTGCGGCCATTAATCAGCTCGTCCGTGATGAGGAGTGTTAAATGCGCAATTTTTTCCCATACTAACACCATTTTTCACCTCTGAATGGCGAACGATGAGGGCTGACGTTCACATAATGAGCCGCTTCGATCGACGTCTGAAATTTCTATAGGTGGCTAAAATAGCTTAATTAACCCTCCCACGGGTTGAAATGAGGCTTTCGAGGCGGTTCGAATTGTATGCAACGCTGTCATCGAACTTACCGAAACGTGCAAAGTTTTGTCAATTAACGAACTTCTTGCGATGCGGTCGCTCGGTTTAATGCGATTGTTATGCCCGCTTGCGGGGTGCTATCGGTTTGTATTATGGAATCGGTTTTATTTGGTGAGTGTGTGTAAATTTCGAAGCGATAAACGATATTAAAGGAATGTGTTTGCAGAAATATTTTTTTTTTGGTGTGGAAACGTGCCGTTTTTCATCACATCTAGCGCACAAAATTTCCATTGTAAATATTTTTTCAGACACTCTTCGTTCAATCAATCTCTGTGAATATTCGATTTGGACCAGAGCCACATTTTTCTATGCATATTGACGTTAGGCCAATACAATATGATTTTTTTTTCTTCTAGGAACCCTTTCGGTGGAATTGTTATATTTTGATACTCTGACGTATTTTCAAATATCATACAAAAATTCAAATATCAAAAAAACACATCGATCATTTTAAAAAAGAACTGTCATTCGAATTTAGTTTTAATAAAAAAAATTATAAATACGAATATCCTACGATCAAATAGGACCGTTATCGCATCAGTTTTTGAGTGATGAAATAAAGCAAAAGAGATGCGAACAGAAGCTCCCCTTACGACCACTTTCTTTTATTATTACCATTTTAATTGAATTCGTCAATTCAGCCTCGCATCAACTTAAGAAAGAAAATCCATCTTTGTCAGGGAGAACTTCCCGAGTAATAAAAATGTCTTTAATTTTTTTTTTCATTTTTATATCCCCTATCATTTGCTTAAGTCGTGACAAATCGATTCTGTTCATTGTTAACTCAGAAAAAATATACATATTTCAATTCAGATACTATCCAAGTAAGAATCATATTTTATTACAATTACATCGAATTTCCCCATCCTCGCCAAAATGCTACTTTGTCAAAGCGATTTACACGCACGTTTGGTGTTTCTGAACGCCTCGATTACTGTTGTACCAAAACATACTGAGCATTCGAAGCACGGTCCGATACAACACAGGATGTGCGGACTGCAAACCTTTATACTAGGAAACACCTTCTCTCTAATTCGTGATCTGGCTTAAACTTGTCCTGATAATCCGGCACATCCCTCGGGAGCCCATTGTGAAGTGAGGCAGTTCTAGAAATTCTAGTCTCAAGCCGAGCGGTTACTGCATACATAAAACATTACATGTTTGTACAAGAACTCGCATCTCGGATACCTCATATGTACTAAAACAAATCTGCCTTAGACTCCTTCGCGATTTTGGGTTGCTAGCAAAACGAATTTTCTTATGTGTTCTGCTACGAACGTTTTCTGAAAGAAAATACAAGACAATCTAACTAATATTGCTATTTTTTCGACGGGTTTCGCCAATAAACGACCAAATAAATACTGATAGAGACGTTCCCACATCTGAAAAAAATCCAACTTCGATTTACGAGATGTAATCTTGTATGAAACGAGCTGAAAATGCCCGGCCAGAATAACCACTTTTACTCTTAAGCTCCGCTTTGAACGAGTGACTATTTGTTTTCCTAAGATTACTTTATATAACACATTACAATTTTTTCACAGAAAAATTTACTGCACCCAAAACAATACATTCCAAATTTCATCTTAGCCACTTAAAGTTTTATCGTTCAGTAAAACCATCACGTATATGTAGTGATTATAAATATGTAGTGTTCCGCAATACTAAAACTTCGAATTGAAACTTTTTTACTCGAAGGAAATTGAGTATCGTTTCACACACACACACCGCTTAAAACTTTGCAAAAATAATTATTAATATTTTTATTAACAAAATTTGTCGTTATTTTAAGTAGGTCTCTAATCAAAACTATTATTTACCCCTTTTCATAAGTACAACTTTATTTGAATAATTCAAAAATTTTATGAGTGTAATCAGGAAAGTTTTTCATACTTCTGAATGTTTTATGATTGAAAAAGTTAGAAGAAATCCACAAGGTGGAGTATACTTACGTGATTCATCATCACAAAACGACTATGTAAAAATTTCACGAAACCTCGAACGTTCTTTTACCCTTATCTCGTCCGAATTTCTTAATAACGATTTATTTTAATATGAATAATTGATTTAGGTAGAATTGTGTAAGAACTCACACATACTACACAACCAACATTCGAAATAACGTACTGCAAGCCAGACACGAACAAGGTAAAACCACACATAGTAGTGCCTCGCTAATGGATTCCCGCTTTGACAACAAACGAAACATACACATCCAATGTAAGACATCTAGATTCAATAACTGAAACGGTTGATTGTATTAAATCCCACATCGTTTCTAGACATCGCAATCCGCCCGCGAAACGAACCGGACATACATCCCGAAAACGTGCTCGGGTGCGCTGAAAATTTTTCAAAACCGAGCTTGCGTTCGAATTTCACGCTCTTTAGACACAAAACCGTCACGAGGATTTGTCCGCTATCATTCGTAATTAATCAAGCCCATTAGGTTTTTAATCTGTTTTTGTCCACCCGCGTCACGTCCGACCTCCATAATTCAAGTTGAGTTTTATGGGACGGTGTTTTCCTAGAAAACCGCACGCTCCTTCGGCCAACTCTTGCTGCCTTGATTTATATCGTCGTCTAAGGATTTAGCATATTCGCAAAAAAAACTATTACTCTGTCGTCGCAATTATATGGAATGTAGATTTATTTTTTCGGTGAAAAATCCTCTTTTGTCACGCGAAAACTTTTTTAATTATATTTATTGCCTTTTTAACCGATTTCTATTTTATTTTCAGGCGTCCTTCTATTCGACTGCATTGAAAACGCTCATTTCCGTATCAACAGTTATATTGCTCGGCCTAATTGTGGCTTATCATGCCTTGGAAGTACAGGTATTTATTTATTATTCTTTTAAAACTGTATCATATGTTATATCTGCATACATTTTAATATTTAAAAAGACTGGTTCAGGATAGCGCTCGATTGAGTTTCACGCCATTTGAGTTTCTTCCTTAGGAAAATTTAAAGTTCAGCACCAAATTGATATTCAGGCGTTTTGCAATACACTTTTTGCTCTTTTTATCTATAAATTCGTTAGCCAGCATGGTGCAACATCAGCGGATTTTTAATACGTTTTTACAGTCGGGTAGAGATAATGCCCGTTGAAGAGTGCATTAAAATTGTTCTCAGCGCTAGCTCGCCTTTGTGAGTCTAAAATAATTTAATATTATATATTCTCTTCGTCCCGATAGAAAATGCTTCGAGGCATACAGACCCGTTGTCATCTCAACTATTGCGATCTACTATGGCAAAGCCTTTTCATAATTAAAACACGTGACATATCTGTTCTACCAGTTCTGCATGAATTTAATTAACATATGCTTCTATCCCTCACATCTCTTCTGTTGCAACGTGGAATAAATCTAGTTCACCGAATTTTCACTGGTCGTTTTTATGTTCTTAAAAATTACTTTATTAAATATCACTAGTAAATTTTAATAAATTCATTATTTTAATTGTAATGCATAATTTAGCCTTCTTTCAACATTCTATAAAGGAACATTGAAAGCTCAGGCGATCGAAAGTCCGTTCCATAAATTACTCGGAACCCCGCTTTTCCAATGGTCAAACTATGCTTCGTTAATTTCTTATTCCATATCTTCTCCCTTTATTAATTTACTGATAGTATCCATAAGGGAATGGTTCGAAAATTTAATGTTATATATATGGAAGTATAATATATTCCTATAATAATGAACGCTAAAATTTATATTGCGTGAAAATTAAACTTGCGCTCGTCCTTTGTTGTCTTTGATCTAGATTTAAGCATAAACTGCGCAATTTTGAAATAAGTGATAAAGCTTTCGACCCACAAAACTTTACGACTCGAACTTTGATGTCGAAGAAAATTCGGTTGAGACATATTTTTATGGTATCCTTAAGCAAAAAAGAAACCTCCTAAAATTCTCAATATTAAATTTCATTCGAATCGCACTCATTGTGTGTACGCATTATAAAATATGCCGTAGTAACGGCTCAATACGTTTTCTCAATTCTTCATTTTTCACCGCTGTTTATATAATTTTTCATCAACTAGGTTCACCTTATAAAACCTTGAACCATCTTACGTAAATTACAGTTTTCTTGAACGGCTTATAAAATATTTCACCGTTGAACAAGTTCACATTTTTCTAACTTAATAATCGAAATGTGAAGGTGACTAAAGCTCCAGTTGGTTTTTCTCGTCACATCGATCGATCCACGACATCGTACTCCACCAGGTACAACGATAAGACTCTACATATCTATAAATTAAAATACAAAATACGCTTTTTTAATCCGAAACGACCGTAATAGCCATTACAATTGATAGCGACGGACGCGGTGCAAAAATTATTGCCATCCTAATTGCGGAAAAGCGGGCGACATATTTGTACATAAACGATAATTAATTGATTCACCCAACGATTTACCACTAATCGCGGTTAAATAACGATCATCGGGTAAACAATACTACTACCAAATAAAAACAAACGAATTTCGAAATCATTATCAATTTCTGTATAATTTTTCAAGTTGATAATGCCGATAAATTTTAAATCAAATGGATTGACTCAATCATGTACAGTTTATTTGAAAACTAATCACAAAAAAAAATGATTGAATAAAACAAAAACTGTCACTACCCCAAATTTTTCTATAGAAACTCATCCTGTACCAGTAGTTACATAAAACGGACAAGTTTCCATCAACCTATCACTCGCTTACCACCCAATCCATACACCGCAGGAACCAGCTCGATTTACATCGTCCTACGACAACCGCAAACATATCGATCGAGCCCGACATGTGACAATCGCAGACACTTAAACATCCACCACACGGGAACATCCCCAGACGGAGCAGAAGAGACACAATCGCACAATGGCGCCAAACAGACCGCATTTCGCCATAGGGTCGCCCTTTGTGCCCTCGAGCGGCACCGTGTGTCTCTTAATTAATCTCGGACTCTTCAGCAGGATGAGTTGACCTCTTTGGTACGTCCTAGGGGTGGTGGTCTGCGCTTTTGTCGTCGGAATTCGCATAGTTTTGGTGGAAGTGCGGTCGCAGGCTTCCGAGTCGTGTGCGCTTGAGAAATTCGCGACGCAATAACTGTTATTCATGTTGGAACAATCGCGATTCGTTATAAACGGTCACGCTTCGTATGGGTCGTGTGAGGAATTCAGTGGTTTTAGTTATGAATTTGTTTCGAAATTTAAGGGTTCATATGGTTCGAATGATTTGAATAAATTCGGGAGAAGTTTATACTGTCTTTGTTATTATAATATGTAATTTATAGGATTGTTCGTCTATAAACCGCTTTTGGTTATCAATGGAATCTCAAGATATCGGCCGAACACACTACACCCTAATCAAATCGATCTATAGTCCTCGTCTGGAGTGTGCGACGATTGTTGATCGGTTTGACTGTTCGAGTCGATGTTTCGAGACTATTGTTGACAATCGTTCGACAGGAGGAAGACCTCAAGACGTGAATCGAGCACGGCGTGTCACTCGGAACGTTGTTGATTCTTGTTTTTGCTTTTAGTTATTCATGATTGACAACTGTGCGGATGACTGGAGGATAGCCATGACGTGGCAGAGGATATGTCAGATCAGCATAGAGCTGCTCATCTGTGCTGTACATCCTATCCCCGGCCAGTATTATTTCTCGTGGACCACCAAATTAGTTAATAAAGGAGGTGTCATCGGCACCGAACTGGTACGTACTGCATATTCACTGCTTTACATTTTTCTATATATAATTTTGCATTTTTTTTTCGTTTCGTTTACTTTATATTTTATATACATATAAGCTTTCTTTTGATACTTTCATTAGGCTATATATTGATTAATTCATCCATGCACATTTTTATATATAGTTGCTTCAATATCAATCTCAAAACGATATAACATTCAGCAAGCGTATGTTTGGGGTATCAAATGCTTTTATTAGATTAGATACATCACACTATACTATTATATATGTATAGTGACATCAAAAACATCATTACAGAAATAAGGAGCATAATTCTATTATCGAAGTAAAATTTAGGGATTTGATGCTTTTTAACGTTTGAAAGTTTTTTCTTTTTAGTATAATTTCAATCGATATAATCGAATGAAAATTAATGGCAAGCTTTAATGCTTTTACGTACATAATCATATTCTTAATCGTAAAAATATTGTGCTTGCCATTGATTATCAACAATTTTCGCCTATTTTATTTATCTTAGTTTCGAAGCCATTTTCGCACATTCTTTCCGCGATAGATTTTGGTGAAAAATCTTGGCCAGCACACAGCTCGAGCCTAGCACTTTAATATATCGGCTTCGACGATTCGAAAGGGCCAAACAACCCGGTATTAAGGGATCGACCAACACACAATATTGGCGAGAGCACAAAAGAATCGCCGACACCGATAAAAACGGATATATGTACAAGTGCGAAAACGGCTTCCACCTATGAGTAATTGAAAATCGAAAACCGTTCACGTTCATGACGTCCTGGATTTATAAAGCAGGCGATCTTTTACGATAGGCGTAGATCGTTTTACTTTTTACTGTCGTTTTTGTTTTTTTATCGTTTCATTTTTTCGTTCTTATATATTGTTATTCACATTTCATGACCCCCCACATACGACCACATCATAAATAGTCGACGCGACATCAATACGAGTACTTACTGTTAATGCTGAAAAAATAATCCATATATTTATTATGTGTTTTTGAGTGTGTCGTTTCACGCTTGATTTTCCAAAAAGCGTGCATTTAACGAATGCGTTGTGTTTTACTTTATTTCCGTTCAATTTTTTAGTTCTTCTTTTATTTTTCGATTTATTTTCTCGATACGAAGTTTTCATGATATTTTTTCACTCTTTCTGTAGGGAACCATATATAAGCAAATTCAGGTCTGTATCAACAAAATTTTCAAATCAATCAAGTAGTAGAAACTCTGTGTATGCATGTGTTTGCCTGTCTTGGTGTGCGTGTGCGTGTATGTATAATTCGTTTGATTGTGTATATTTATATTAAATAGTGGTTCCTCTTTGCTCTCGTAGGAAATTTCTGGTACTCTTCGATATTTTTGACTCTTCTTCTTCTTATACATATATTTATATAACCTTATTATATCTATAGCCGTTTTCACTGCAAAGTTTGGAATATTTGCAAAATGCCCCGTTCACTCACGAAAAAATACTATTAAATACAATTTCCATTCGTGCAACATTATTGACAAAGCACTACACTTACAAAACGAAAGTAAGCAAAAATATTTTCATTCAAAATTGCAATCTATTCGGTAAAAGTACAAAAATGTACAAAAGTTAAATCCAACAGATGATTGTATTGTTTTATAAACAAACTTCTAAATTTTCAAAATGAACTGTATTCAAAATACAAATATTTTATTTGTTCATTCTTACGTTTGATCAAATTTTCGAAGTAAAATATTGAATCAAATGTAACTATATTGATTGATAGTAATAAATTTGAAGCAATATAAAATTTCAAATTGTTAATTTATCAAAATCTTTCGCAATCTATACATTACCCCTCAATCAGACGACTCATTATATTTTAATTATCAGACATCACAATTATAAGCAGATTGTATCAGAGAACACAAGTCTTCATATGTTTCAGATCATTACAAAATATAATAGATATGTACACTAATTTTTGCACTCTCTGATTTCATTTGCACATCGAGCATGTAATCGGTTGGATCTTTTGCATCACTTTGGATCAAATTGAGCACACCCATTGTACCTATTCATGTTATCAATAATTTTCACTGTTTATATTTTTTTTTTCAATATATAATATAATAATTGCCATTTTATAGTACTAAATAGATTCTTCATAGTTTAATTTTTGTTTCACTGTCAAAAAAAAAACACCTTCGGTACCATTCTACACTGATTGTTTTCGTTTTCATCTCATTTGATAAGCTAAATTACATAAAAATTGCTCAAACAGAAATGTGAACAGGGTGTTTTTCATTACATTTTCTTCACTTCTTTACACTGTCACATTTTTCTGCGTGATATATACATTTTTTAATATATACTCTTGTCTTTTGCGACTTCTCGTAATTTCTAGTATCGGAGTAGGTTTTTTCATAAATTTATTATATTGATTTTTCTGTTTTTATGTTTTAAATACTTTTTTTTTTAATATAGATTAATTCAACTGATTAGTTTTATATATGTGCATGTTGGGACGTATAAATTTAACAAATCTGTGATTTGTATTGTATTTTTGTCGTAATATTTTTCAGTCATATTAATTACGTCTGTGCATGCATATATATCTGAATATTTATATGGAATAGACTTAAGTGGCTGTGAAATTGATATGTTTAATATTATATTAACAAAATTGTTAATAATCAGATTGCTAATTTTACAAACTAAAATGAATAATATTCAAATTTTTATTTCCCTTTTTTTCAATGCGTAAGTATGGTTTTATTTCTAATTTCCAATAAAGAGGAATAGATTTTCTCTTTTAAAATTTATCAAAAATTTTGTCAAAATAAAATCTAATTCATTTATGTGTTTTTTTAATAAATATTTTAGTTATATAGTCCATAAATCTCGACAAAGATGATTCCGCACAGCAGAAACTGGTTACCGATCCATTTCCTCGCAGTGATTTTCCATATGAAACCTTGCATAAGAACCGACACGATTGACATAATACATATTTCACCCTTATTGCGTCATATGAAAGATCACTGTGGCGATAAAGATTCAATCAACGACTAATTTCCGCCATGGGGAACATCGCTTTTTTTCACACGGGCGCTAAATATGCACAGCATTTTCGTTCCCGAACCGAAACCGAGACCATAAAACAACACGAGCCTCCAGTTCGGGACCGAAGCCTTCATAATTTCCCGCCTCCCGACGACCGGGGTGAATATTAAAAGCAAACACATCGAAGAAACGCGGAGAGAATTACGGAATATCCGCTCTCTGTCGGCGCAATAATGGCAAACAATCCTCTCGGAAACGAAAGAAGAAAATCAATACGGGCGAGGGGAGACAGGGGCGGATTGAGACATGGTCGTAGGTCGTGCACCCCCTCGGACTGTCGTGGCTTTTCTCCGATTTTCCGATGGCGCCGCTTTGACCGAAAGATTGATACGATGGCCGGCAACAGATGTTCTGCCTATCTTATGATAACTCATTTCGGGTCCGAGTGGACGGCTATGAAAATGTATGCTGATATAATCGAATTCGTGATTGATGGTGCTGCGTCAAAAACGTATTATGGCCGGGTTGGTTTTTCTGTGATAACTGTGTTTTTTATGCGATGGCCTTGGTGAAAGTCGAGGGTCGTTTCTGGCTCGGATAAACGGTCAATTCTACGCGTGCATATAAGGATAATTGATAGGAAATTAATCAAAATATAATAGTATTTTTGTTAAAATATGTAAAAAAATTCAAAATATTTATGGATCAAATACTATGTTGCTAAAGTCTGTCGTGTCAGTTCAGTAATGATTCTCTTTCACCGTGAGTTTTCAATAAAAGTAACTATCTCTATGTATTATAAAGCAAAACTTTTCTCAAATAGGTTTAAATACTTTAGTAAATCAAATTAAATTTCCCTGCAAACACTATTGCACATAACTGTAGTTAGATTATTTTTTAGGAGGGGGCCCTAAACACAACCTTGCGATTTTAAACAATAAAAATATGCTATTTTTTTATCATTTGAAGTATAATATTATATAATTTGTATAAAATCAACGCATTCAAAGAATTGATTTAGATTGATTTGATTGATTTATGTTAACATAAGTCTCATAATTTGTCAATATTTTTTGAAATTCAAAGAAGTAATTTCCCCTCCCCACATCCCCCGGCTACGAACACACCAGCCTACAATTATTTTGAACCACCAATTTCCCAATTCTCTCTTTCAAAATTTTACCATAAACTACAAACAATAATACTAAATTTTCCCTTCGATACAACCCACACAAGCACACACTACACAAAACTCAAAAATCCCGTGCATATTTAGCGCCGCAAAAAAGAAACAGCCATCCCAACGCAAACCCTCATACGTATATCGCGAGCTAATCGTTTTGGATGAGCAGGTACCATACGACGTGACGCTTTCCCTGCCCATGTTCCTGAGGCTGTACCTGATATGTCGCGTGATGCTGCTGCACAGCAAACTCTTCACGGACGCCTCGTCGAGAAGCATCGGGGCCTTGAACCGAATAAACTTCAACACCCGCTTCGTGCTCAAGACCCTGATGACCATCTGCCCCGGCACCGTGCTGCTGGTGTTCATGGTCTCGCTGTGGATCATCGCCAGCTGGACCCTCAGACAGTGCGAAAGGTGAGCTCAACGCTTCCATCTGCATACTCCAGTTTACATTTGAATATTGCATGCGATGTCGAGTCCCGGTGTCGTCCCGTTGCCGTTGCGCTTCGGTATGCATTGATATGGTCCTGCACATGTGGGGGTTGTCGATGCATGTCGGGGCGTTGCCGTCGGCGGAGGAATAAGGGATGCGATATCGCTCGTTTTGGCGGTTTCCAAATTAATGGGTGTTTGTTCGTTCGAGTGGGGTTTGACGGAAAGCTCCGGCACGTTTCGGAATTTGTAACGGGTCGGCTTAAATTTGATTGTTGATTTGAATTTGGGTAGTTTGGAAACCTGGCGTTTATGATGTTTTTCAAATGTGTGTATCGATATATAAAGAATTTGAAAAACATTGTAAGTATTCATGCATCGATTTGGAAGCTCATTTTATTCATCAAGTCATAAAAATACAATCATTATCATAATAAAAAATACAAAATTGATGACTATTACAAAAATTTTAGCGTTTTTATTATTTTTTAATAAATTGCATTTTTGTGACTTTATGACGCATAAAAAGTTCAACGGAGATAAATCTTTTGATTATATAATAAATCGTTTTGAATTCTCAATTCGAAGAAAGATTTATGTTCCAAATATTATTACTAGTATAAAACAAAATGAAGTTTATTTTTCATGTTGTTAATTCAACCCTCATTCCAGTTCAAGTGTATACGATTTTAATATTAATTTATTAAAATCATATATGCATGTTAATTTTTTTCGATGTTTCAATGTTTTAAATGTTATCAATATTTAAAAGTTGATGTATGTTAATTTTATATATTGTAGCATTTAATTCGTAATTTTTATGAATTTTCTCTTCCGTTTTCATTTATGAAATAATATTTACCGTTCAAAATGCATGTAACATTTTGTCTATGAAGTAATGATCTTTTTCTATCTCTATTTATATTGGTTTAGTTTATTTATGTTAAGCATTTGTCCCCTCATTATAAACATCCTTCTGGTTATATTATCTTTTACTTGAAATTATTATTCAGTTATATTATCGTTTCATATTCTATTCGAAAATTTCAATTAATTTGATTTTAACCGCTTCTCTGACTGTGACTTTTCTTTCTTTTGTTTATTTTTTTTTTTCACAACTCAAGTAGACTAGAAGTAAAATGGTTTATTTCGCTTATTGATAAATTGAAATTATTTTCGTTTCAAATCATCACCTTGTTTATTTGTATGCATGCTCTATTAATTTTTCTACAGGTGGACAATTTCAATGAACATTTATAAAACCGTTAATTTAAAATACACAAAAATAAACCAACAAAAGATTCGAATGAAAGCAATTACTTTATATAATAATAAAAATGAACCACAATGTGAATAATAACTGAAAGCCGACAAGCCACATGGAGTTACAAAAAAAGCACTTGCACTTATACAATCCTTATTTTTCCAAAATACTTCCTCTTGCACATAAAATAAAGCAAATATCCAATCAAGTTCTTCAATTAAATATCCCTATATTATAATTTACATGTGTTCAAGTGACATTTTGTTTTTTTATAATTATATGTTGCTTTTTGTTCTTGCTCGAATTGTATAACGAAATGAAAATGAACACACGCATTCACGAATGCTTTAAAAGCACGTTCGCACAATTTAATTTAATATATACGTAAAAATATTTCACATTACATATTCGAAACATTTGTATAATATTATAATCATTTGGATTTAGGTATGTTACACAATCTCACTTACAAAACATAACATCACTCTACATTTTGTATTTTAGTAGTTTGTTAACTGAAAAAAAAAATAGTATTAGAAATTTTTAATCACTAAAAATATAACGCGTGAATAAAAACAACATTTCTACTATTGTCTTGTCACGCGATCAATATTTAACGTAATGATATTTCAATGACAGGCCTTTTGCAAAATAAATTATAGCATGCGATGCTATCTGAATGATTGATATCGATAATGTCTCTGTAAACGCTATGTACGATAACGATTAATTTATTTCGTCCATTTTCAACAGAAATAACTGCAAAATCCAACAAAAATTTTCAATCAATCGGATCGTTTCCTTTTTTAACCAATCCACACAACGAAACCATTGCTTATCGCAACAAACCAATCAAACAATCATCGTAAACTTCGTGCACCGAATCAACGAATTAATATTATAATATCGCTCGAATTAATTCACAACCGATCACCCATACTATAAATATGGCCTCACCTAGGGGTGTTCATTATCCGAGAAATTTCCGTGAGGAATTTAATCAGCAGAATGCGATTGAATAATGTATTAGCATCTCGCAAAGGCGACGACTCACTGCCTCGTAATTGAAAATCCGATGACAAATTGCTGAAACCGACGATGATGATGAACGATTCGTCATATGCGACCAGACAAAAACGGAAGTCCTCCAAAGCCGCGATTAAAGCCCACGAATTGTATGGCAGTCGCGCCGCGATAAATCAGCTTCAGTTTTATCTGGCAAGTCTTAAATTTTTCCACCCACGGGAAACCTTGTCCCATTTGTGCCAAGGAGACTATGATATATCTACGGTGGGAGGTGGGCGCGAAAAACGCGGTCTTTACATATTTCGACTCGTTCGTGCGACGAGATGATATATTGTTGTTCGAAGGAAAATAGTCGAGATGTCCAGAAAAACCGCTGGAAACTGTTGTCTTTGGGGTTTTCTTTAACGGAAAATCTTTCAGTGTTGTCCGCGTTGATTTACGCACTTGAGTATTAAAAATGTTTTGTCGATGTTCGCGGCGCCACTTTTTTTAATATTTCAATTATAAGCTTTTGTTTCCCTTCATCGTGATACCGCGAGATTAACTTGTCAGTGGCGTTTGACACCGCTGAATATTCATAAACCATTATCTTTCTTTTTTCATATTTTTTACATGAAGCTTTTTTTCGTGTGCGTGGACCGAAAAAACTGTATACTTATTCAGGAACAACATTTGATTCGTATCATGGCTAAAATATATAACATGCCCTATTTTTTATGTTTAATCAGTTTTGTGAAATCTTTATACTTGGGCCGTTAAAAAATTTTTCAATTCTGACTGACCACTTTGCAATTTTTAGTTATAATAAAATCATAACGCCTTACAGCCATAATGAACGTTCAGCAATAAAGTCCATTATTACGTATAATTTCCCTTTTCAGATTATGCTTATTTTATGCATGCTATTCTTGTTGAATAATAGTTAAATTTTATTTGAAAAACTTTCAATAATTTTTCGATCTTTGTCTTTTTCTATTTTAATAAAAAAAAAACATAAAACATTTTTAGCAACACAATAATATTGACCACACATACAATCCAAATTTTCACTACATTACTGTAAAATCATCAAAATTTCATCGTTTATATAAATATTTTAGGAACATTAAAATTATTTTAGAGGACAATTTTGTTTTTCAGAAGTATCACACGTTTGCGCTTCCAAAAGTGACTTTCAGCACGCATTTTCCTTGGTTCGTTATCACTGGTAGACACGTCCGTGAAAATTCCCGGAAGCTTAAGGAAAACACGATATTGTTAACTGGCTTTATCCCACCCGCGCTTTAGTAAGGACAAGGCAGGATCAATATTTTACACGAGACCGTATTTTACTTGGCCGATATATACAAATTAGAGCAAATATCGAGGGGCGAAATTTCAACTGCCTTCCGGTGCGGTAAATTGAAAATATTGCATCGTTATTCATACTGTGTATATTATCAAATTAAAATACATAAAGCTCAATCGTTTTACCTTAATTTTTACCTGAGAATTTTCTATCAATAGTCTTAGATCACGTTCGGGTACATTATTTATTATTTGATAGTTTAATGTCCGAATGTTTTTTGCGAATCAAAGATCGAACTTCGTGTTTCGTTTCATCGGACTAACATCTTTTCCCCTCGTCAATCTTCAAGACATCGGAAAATATTTTCGCTTCGTCTTTTTATTTTCTTTTTCGATTCAGCAAAGAAAGCCCATCTATCATAACGGAACTACATGAGGAAATCCCATCAAGAAAATGCGTGAAACTATAACTATCCAAAAAAAAACGTAGATTGAATCGTTATTTTTGTTTTATTTTGTCTCTTTTGCAGCTTTGTTACATGTCACTAAGTGTCTATTTTTTACTACATTATTAACAATCAATTTTTTTATACATTCGCGTAGCTTCATGTCCTATGATTTGCCCCTGTGTATATAATTTTTTTATTTCCATTATTTGCACGTATGATTCATTATCTTATTTATTTAAGTTTTCATTCATTGAATTTATCGATTGATTTATTGATGATTATTTTGTTGAATTTCTGTTCTGTATATCCCGATATTGTATTTTGCCCAGCCCCCGCTCCATATCCGCCCGAGTACGAGTCATTTTGTTCATTATTGTCTGTTTCTAGTGTTTGTCTCTAAATTGGAGTGTGGTCAGTGAATGCTTTTCGTATTAATTTATTGGTAAACATAGCTTTCGATGGCCGTACTTTTCTG
This sequence comes from Hydropsyche betteni, assembly GCA_028571205.2. NCBI lineage: Eukaryota > Metazoa > Arthropoda > Insecta > Trichoptera > Hydropsychidae > Hydropsyche > Hydropsyche betteni. The sequence goes on along the minus strand of JAOXNN020000036.1, from coordinate 5,330,743 downwards.
TAGGCGTTTCGTTCGTGTACAAATTAGTTTGTTTATATTGTCTTTTATATGCCTTTATATTATATAATATATATATACACTTTTTGAATTTATCGCTTTCATATGTAATACATATTGATTCACTCACAGCGAATTGAATCAGCGTTGAAACGTTGTCAGTTTGAGAAGCGGTTATTTATCCCCGGCCAGCGCACGATACATGGGTTCATTAATAATTCTTGCTGCTATTTCAGCTTACAAAAGCACGTTCACGTTATCTTAAATACGTATCGCAAAATTTATAATATTGTTACGCGAAAGCTACACTCGCGGAAAATCTCCTTAAATTTTCAGATTAAAAAAGGTTACCTCCCCGCGTGCGCGTTTTATTAAACTTCAACGTGTGTATTTTCGTTTTTCTCAAAATAAATAATACACAATGCGAATGCAGATATTATCTTGGGAAAGATTTTTTTCTCTATCTCGTCCGCTGCATGTTCTTTGTGTATTATTTTCGTTTGGTTGAAGAAAAGAAGATGAATGACTTTACAGAGACTTTGATAAACCTTTCTATTGTGAGCTTTGGGAGTCCCCAAACGATTCTAGTGGAAGTTAAAGTGTCTTAAAGAAAATCAACTAAAGAGTTGGAATCCCGCAAAGAAATGCATGCAAATTTATTTCAAAAAATCGGGAAAGAATATTTGAATACTTGTATATTGCGTTATTCTTATTCGAACTTAGGCTCCATTGTCTTTTATTTTTTCAGTTCTATTTCCAATTTGTCTTCATACTTGCATTCAAATACAATATATTTTCAAAAGTTTTTTTTATTATTTAAGCAGATCATATTTTTGATTGAAAATTATTTTCTTTTTAAAAATAAATTTTCATTTTTCTGAAACGACTACAAAAGAGCTTTTATTCGACGCTTTAATAGCAAGTCGAGCTTAATTACTCTTTGTTCACTTCCTTACACTTCTTTATCCATGACCGTATATAATGTGACTTTTTTCAATAAAATTAACAGCGTGAAACTTGTTTTTTACTTATTATTATATATTGAAAGTTATTTACGTTACTGCGCACTAGCGCTCCGCCAACGAAATTACGAAAGTACAGTTTTTCCTGATAGATTTTTTCCTTTGTTTCAATGGAAATTTTATGATGTGGAACACAGTACAATGTTTTGGCTAAGATCCAATCACCGCATTTCGCCAAAATACGTAAAATTCACGCGACGGAAAACAGCGCGATTTGTGATAGTTATTTTTTTAAAGCGCTTTCAGATACATTAAACTAAACAATATAATATTATTAAAACAAATGAAACCAGTAATTCGAGAACTATGCTCTACAATAATATTTTACAAGATTTTCTATCTATATTTATTGCGATCTTCCATTAAATTATTTATATATAAAATAATTAATAAGAGCCGAAATAGCAGTACGGTTAAATTGATACATTAGATCAAACCACTCTCATTATTCACAGTGAATTTTACAACATATTTCGTTCATGTTTCACTATTTTTTACTAGTAGGACGTGTGTACTCATAACATTTTTAGCATTTCGCAGGCGAACACGCTTGGCGAAGTTCGTTTTTTTAAATTTTATTTTTCAAACTAACGATCTGCATTTGCGCAGAAGCTTTAATGGCTCTGACGAGTAACTTCATTTCTGTGAATTTAGTTCAGTTTTTACGAGACGTCATAAATATTAGTCACGAAAGGGTTAACTCCGTTGCGAGTCATTTCGTTTTTCCAGCAAATTTCCATCCGGCTAATGCACTCGAACACGTTGAAAATTCGCTCCTTACTTTCATATATTATTGCAATAAAACGTTTATTTTTTATATAAACAAATTTCTATATAAAATTGTAATCTATTAAATTTTTGGCGATCATTCGTTTCAATAGTATGTACATAAATATTACTTCTAAAATACAGTGAATATTATATATGCGTTCATTTTATACCTTATCTTTAATAAAATTTATGAAAATTTTCTTTGAAGTATTTTTTAACTTTCTTAATTGTCCGCATTACTTTTTCTTTAATATTCATAAAACTTTTCGTTTGATTCTATTATAAAAATTTTTGATCGAAAAAAAGCCGTTTTTAAATTCAGCGTTAACAAAATGATACATCTAATACAACAAAACATTTTCTGCTTTATCCGAAACTTTTCCATCTCCTTTGACACGCTAGTACTCAAATACCAATCCAATTAATTAATAATTTATCCCCAAACATTCGACACGAACACATCTAATAAAAAAAAAACATAGACAAATAACCGCTTCATCCAAACTCGAACACATTTCAACAACAAGAAAAAGTTGGAGAACTAGCGTCAGAGCGGTTCCTCATTAAGAGCCAATATGCTTGTTAACCTCACTGACGCCGTGAAACACGGATGGTCTCTGGTCTGGACAGGTTCCACGACGCCGAGCACGCCAACCTCCTTAACTCCATGTGGCTGACGGCGATCACGTTCCTCTGCGTCGGCTACGGAGACATTGTGCCCAAAACTTACTGCGGACGAGGCATCACCCTCACTTGCGGCATGGTGGTACGTAAAATCCACGACCCATATGAAACAATGTCAATAGTACGTCCCGTTTTGCTTCCCGTTCGCGAGCTGGGACGGTACCCTATGGATGTAAGTCTGGTCGTACTCGTGAGGTGCGGTCGTATTGTGGACTTGTGAATACGACTTCGACGAGAGGCTGTCTTCAATTTTTTCGGCAAATTCATGTGAAATCTGGGCTTTCGTGAAGTACGGTCTCTTGAACGTTGTTCGTATTCATGATTTCAGAATCGATCTGTGTTCTCATGGAAAATATTCGGTGGCATAAAAATTTCATAAGTTTGTAGGAAGAAAGTTCGTTCCGTTCTAAGGCGTTTGACTTGAGAAGGTAAGGTGTTTTTTTAGAATGGTGTGAGTTAGAATGGCTCTAACAGCTTACGTACGTTTCGTGGTCGTTCGAAAAACTGATAAGCTTTCATGTCTGAAATTCATATTGTATTGTTTCACAAAAATCATTCATAACAATTTATAATCAAAGTATAATTAAATTGTAAATCATAATAATATCTCTTTAATACTGCAACCAATTAAGTAATCAATTTCCTATACAAAAAATGAATTGAAACTATTAGTTGAAAATACTTTCGATATCGACTTTCGTTTCGTTCAAACGGCGTGCGATTTCATCGTTCGAAAAATATTTTCGACTAAAAAAACAGTCATGCCTCCGGCTTTAACAGGACGCGCTTCGAATTTCACGCTTTTCACATCGGCACTACTATCGGCGTACAGTTTTTCACGCGAAATAATTAATTCGATTAATTCGAAACCGTATATAAAAACGCTTATATGTGTTTACACGCGCTCGAAAAAAAACTTCGTTAGAACGGTAGTGAGAATCGAGCCGCGCGAAAACAAAATTCAAATTTTATGCCCGCCTTCGGAAAATATGACGTCCTTAAGCTTAATCCTACGAAATATTTCACGTCGTCTGTTCGTTTTCGTTTTCGCCTCTTTTTCGCGTCGGTTGCCTTTTTCTCTTTCTCACTTCGCTCCTATACAACTTCGGCGATGGGGAAGTCTAGATATAAATAAGAAAAATTGAATGACTCCGCAGAGAGGTCGAAAAATCGTATAAATTCGGCGGGAAAAAGTCGCGTCCGAATCGCTTCTCGAGTATCAGTGATTTTCTAAGTAATTATAAACTGTATGTTTTCTTCCGATATAAGAATTTTCTGTTGTTTGTTTTCGGTTCGTTTCGATTTCACTTTATTCCGATCAAAAGTGCTATCATATAATACGATACACCCGACGAGAGTAAAAAATCGGTTTCGCCGTAATTTAATATTTCATTCGATCAGTGTTTTTGTTTGATTTCCCTTACGCCTATCGATTGCTGTTTTCAATTGAATACGTAAACGTAGAAGAGATTTTTGTCTAAAAAAACAATAAATACTCGAATGAATCAGTATGAATTTCCATACAATTTAACATTGTTCTACGATGCATATATTATACTATGCAAACATAATTATAGAAAAAATAATGCTAAAAACATATAAACATTATGTGTAAATTGAAATATGTCCACTTTATTTACGCACGATAAAATTTATTTTATTACTTTTTTCTATACACATCTAAATTATATTGTTTCGCTTGAGCACATACATATTTTATCACAAATTTATTCGACGTTTCTTTGCTATGTGTAAGTTTATTTTTCTATTTATTATTAAAATCTTTCGAAAAAAAATTGGCTCATGTTTTACATGCAACTATTATTTAACTTTTTAGTCATTAAATATTTTTTTCACACTGCCTATATGTCCACAAATAAATTAATAAAGAATGAACTTATACTGAGAAAAGTTATTGAAAACATATAGACAATGTATATATCGAACTCACAGTTATAGAGAAGCGCACTTTTTTCTTCATTCAATTTTCCATACACGGAAGAGATTCGAAATAACAATTACGCGTTCACGTATCGACGTATAGCGTCGATAAAAAAAAAATACAATTACAATTGATGATTACCACTGGTCATCGACTATAATGGTAGGTTTCACGACGAGGAGCACGCCAACCTCCTGAATGCCATGTGGCTTATCGCCATCACCTTCCTGTCAGTGGGCTTCGGCGACATTGTGCCTAACACATACTGCGGACGAGGGATCGCTGTAAGCACTGGGATCATGGTGAGTATTGATTTTTTTCTTATATATCGTTAAATGTTTCATATGATTCATATAAAATGTTTTTTATTGTACTTTTTTTAAAACGATGCGATTTTCATGTATATAACCGATTTTTTAATTAACCAACAGTTATATTGTTTGTTTTAATCAATTTTTCCATTATTCTTATTTCTTGTTTGAAATCACTATGTTCACTATTATGTTCATATATTATTCATTTAAAAATATTAAAATTAAAATAAAAATTGATGTCAGTATGTTGTATCAACGTCGATTAAACCGTTTCATTCTGAATTGAATCGAAATTATGTATTGTGTTTTATAAATGTTTTCGAATTGTATTTTACCGCTGTTGGACATTTATTTGAAAAAATAATCAAAATTTATGTATGTAAAAGTCAATTTACATACAAAAAGCCTCGGGTTAGCGAACTTTGATGGGTTCCCGTTAATCGCTCGTTGATTATTCGTTTCGTTCGACGAAATCGTTCCGAAATAATTGAACACATATATAAAAAAGTGCATCGCTATGCATACAGTAAAACAGTTTGCACTTCGAATCGAAATGGTCATTGTGGCTTCGGATCACGTACCACGACGATCGTCTTTTTTTATATATTTGGCGCCAGTTCTATTCACTTCGAATTGAACGCGCTCACTCTGCAGACTCGGATAAACAAGTTATTTTCTGTCGCATTCGTTATATTATTTTTAATATAAATATTTTTATACGGTTCAATTTGAAATAAAACAAGCACGGAACTATTAGCTTAGAACATGGAAAACTTCAACCAGCGCCACTCGGAACATCCCTCTTGAAATTAAATTTTTCCACGGAAATGCGAACGAGTGAGGTCATCCCGAGCGACAACCGCCACGGGCTTCAACAAATTAAAGTTGCACAGAGCACATCTTCAGCTTGCTTAAACGACGATATTAAAAACGAGAGGCCCTTGTCGCCAGTTTCACGGTTCGCAAATTGCGCGGTGCGTTCCCTTCCCACTCTTTTCATTATATCGTTCGTCTTTCGCCAGGTTTTTTTTTTCGTTCGTTTCGCCGGCCCATTTCTCTCTCTATTCTGCTTTCGGCCATTTTTTCCATCTTGTGTTAGTTCGTTTCCCCTTTTTCTCGCTGCGCCCTTCGAAAGTGGTAAATTCTCTGCGGAAGATCTCCTCCGGTCCGATGCGAATTCCATTTTCGCATCTTCAAATGAAAGTGTCCCCGAGTACTATTTCTTGAGACGCTGCTCGTCGCGAAATGGAAACTTTTCCGTTCGATCTGATGGATCTAAATATTTTTGAGCTTCGAAATTAACCGATACCCTTCTTATCAAATTTCAAAATGATTAAAATTGAAACTTATGCATTTTATTTTCAAAACCATTCATTCAGTCTCAAATTATTTAAATAAAGAATTGAATTGTTAAATTCGTGTTTATAATTCGATTTGGAAAAAAAGATAGGGCCGTTTGTATCCAGAATACGACCATCGTGGGACAAACGGACAAGGGTCCGTGTTATTTCTCCGAGGAGATACAAAATGAAAAAATAAAGACGGGAAAGGATGCTCATACGAATAGGCGGGATTCGTTGGCAATTTGTACTTCTTATGCAACGACCGAGCGGAGAGAGATGGAGGCGGAGAACTTAAAGAGTCTTTTATAATTTAAAAAAATGCCTCTCTCGGTGAACATGAAAATCCGTAGCTGTATCGCGGAAGAGTGCGGAATAATAAATGACACACAATTCACTGGCGAGATAAGGGCCCAAGGCTTTAAAGGAGGGCCCCTATATAATTATATCTGAGAAAAAAGCCGGAACCGTCCAATACGCCTTTTTGGCGGTACCTTACCTTTGAAAATTTTAAAAAGTTCTCTTTTTAATGTTAAAATATATTTTTCTTATAAATTAAACTCATTTTACTAATGAACTAGATGGTAAGAATGGATACACATTCACGAATCACAATACGTTTTATCGTTAAATTGACTACAAAAAATTGTCAATTATGCATAAAGTCATTACAATTTTCGTTTAAATATAACTTATACAAATCGCTTTCCAATTGGGCTACAACGGGTCAGTACTTTTCGGTCGATTTCTAATTTATTGATTTATGAACAATTTCGTTCAAGGTGAATTTATAAAAACCACGCTTCGAAAAGTAATGTAGTAATGTACTCTTTTATATTCAAAAAATAATAACGGAATATTGCAAGCTAATGTTAAAACAACATCATTCCACAATCTGAACATATATAGACCCTTCCGCGTAATACGGCCCGGAAGTTGCCGTTTCTGCAATTTTTTGTCACGATAGTACACGTTAAAAATCTCTCCGCATAAAGCAAACCGTCCATATAAACATACATAACATAATTAAGTTTATCTAAAAATCTCGCAAACTCACATCGAGTTTAACGTTTTCGCATTCTAAATGCGCCACTCCGAATTTTTCCGACAATAAAAAAGCGAATGTTCAGTTTAATGGACTCTGTGTGCTTCTGACGTTGTTTCATATTTCAATGCGTCTTAATGTGACGTCGATGTTCTCTTTTTTCTCTTATTATTTTCCCTTTATTATCATTTTCGTAATCCTTTCCACTTTATGGAAAAATTTGTCGCAGAACATTATTCTCCGGACATTAAACTCGGGTATATTAGTCCCGAACGTATCAATTTTCTAATTTGGATTTCCCAAATGGAATGCAACTCGAATTCACCTACAGTAATTTGATGAATGAATATGGTATATAATGAGGGAAATTTCACAATGAATATATCACGCGTGTATAATTTTCCTTGTATATTGTTAAAATAACACTTGCATGAGGAAAATGTGACTATTTTCGGCTCAGTTCATCGGAATCGTGTGACGAAGTTCAGCACGAGGCGACAACAAACTTTATAACAATGGCAATTTCATGTATGAACCGCTAAGTAAAGAGTTACAATAGTGCAGTTACGCTGAAGGTAGTAATCGTAACCATGGCTTGTAACGACGAAAAGTTAATTTGTATTATATAATGCAAAAATAACAAATGTTCTTTGTGTTATTCGTATCTATAATATCCGTTGGAATATATAACAATGCATTACAAGTTGCAATTTATAAAAAAACAACAGTTAATTATCATTATCATCATGAATAAAATAATAGTTTTTATAGGGATAAACGTAATTGAAGCTAGAGTTAAGATTCTTAATTTGATTCTATTCTTATGAAAAAATATATATATCGTTTCCACTTTCACGTATCTTCGCAATTGCCCTTTGACTTCCATGAATGATGGCATTGTTTAGCAGCGATTCGTTTTCCTAGAGCCGTGAAAGCTCACGAGATATCCTTTTATTTCGTTCGTCTGAATAATGATTGCAATTTGAATCGGCCGCCCGCTATCTTCAGAACGAAAACAACGAAAAAAGCCGAGAACTTTCGGCCGAATTTCCCTTTCGGCGAGAACAACTTCGATTCACCAGAGCCGAAGGGCGAGCCTCCCCATCGGCCCTTCGGCTATAATCGCTACAATCTCCGAAGAAGAGGCATCCCTGACCCATTTGTTCTGGTGGAATTTTTCACGGTTCGCGACGCGTAATTTCTATATGGGTCGTCGCGGAGTTTATCGCTCGTTCATACGTTAATGGCGTATCCGTTATGGTGTCCGATGGTTGTTTTGTGTTTTTCGGCGCTGAAAATATTTTTTTATTAAATTTGGCGCGGCCCGTTTTCGTCGGGTGCAATTTCCGCGTGTTTTTCCACGGTCAGAAAGTCTGACGCTTTTAATTACAATTGTCTTAGCGTACCGAGGGAGAGGCAACAAAGCTGGTTTAATTTAGCGTTTAACGTGTCATTAATTGTGTTTAATTACGTTCAGCGACGAAATTTCTACACACAGTCTTTAATTTCGCTTTTCCTGCTCAGACTACGATCCCGCTTTTGCCATATAATTGCAACTCGAAACAATTTTATACTGTTATTTATTTATTTATGTTAGCGTAAAAACAACATTTTACGCGTTCGACTCATTTTAATAATCATTGTCGTTTAATGATTCGAAATTAAAAATATTTCAACAGTAGTAATTATTACTTTATATCCATATATAATTTTATACGATTGTTTTTATTAAGACACAAAGAAAATCGTAAGAACTATAAAAATAAATCTTCTTGAACTAGATTCGTTTCAATAATAAGTATATTTCACTTCATTTCACAATGAACTATTTTCACGAAAGCTTTTATACATAAATTCAATATAAGAAAAGTAATATATTTTTTTAATCACAGAAAATAAGCCGAAGATTTTCCGGAACACCGATACGCCTTCAACGGAAAAGAAAATCAGGTCATAATTTCACGCCGCACAAAAAGCGAAACAGACGCGAGTAACGTTTCGAAATTAAATTTCCCGCCTCGGATGTAAATCCCGAAGACATCAACACTTTCCCGCGTCGACCATGACCCGAATGCGAAACCTTCAAGCCCGCATTCGTTTACACGCGATCGATCGATCATAAGCGATATGTTAAATATTAAAACGGACGAGCTTCCGACGCCGGAATATTGCGCAATATATTCGCCGGGGAATTAGCGGATTTTTAACGATCGAAAATCCGATTACGCCGACAACAATCCCGCCGCTTATTCGCAGTCTTTGGGGTCGTTTTCGTCGAAAGTTCCCGAACTTGTCTGCCGGCTCATTGTATTAGCGCTCATGTATAATTCATGCCGTGAGAATTTCCTCAACTTTGCGCCATCGCGAATAAAAGCGGCGGTCTGAAGAGGACGGAATCGGAATCGCGACACTCGATCACATTTTCGAATGGATTCTGGAATGAGTGTGAAATATTCAATGTGTGTTTTCAGGGAGCTGGTTGTACGGCGCTCCTCGTCGCGGTCGTCTCCAGGAAGCTAGAGCTAACTAGAGCTGAAAAGCATGTACATAATTTCATGATGGATACACAGTTGACCAAAAGGGTGAGTTGTATAATTATCCCGTTTTTATTTTTATCTCTATCCATTTTTTTATCGTTCGATTTAAATACTATGGACAATTGTATCATCCAGACTAAACTTTTATAAATCTTCAGCAATTGTCGAGACAGTATGTATGAAAACCCTTCTTAAAGAATTCACGGAAGAGTATTAAAATGACGGATGAAAAAGAATATAACAAAAAGATCTGTTCAAATTTCGCACAAAGCGAGCGAAAATTCAAAGCATTAAGATTCTTGATACAATATTTTCATAATGAAATCCAGCGGTCCAAAGAACAAGTACTTTTATAAATCTCAAAAAAATATATTTATTTCGGAAACATATCCGAATAAAGAAATTTTTTCCTTAAAATAAAACATCTAATAATCTGAAATTTCATTTTTGGGAAATAAGTAGAAAACCGAATATTTCCCCATTAATATTTAATTCGCAAACCCTTCATGATATATATTAAAAATAATACAGAAAAACATTAAAACCAGTGTTTCGCCAATTTTAGACACAGATTCGCAATTCCCACCCATTCACAAAGTTATTATGATGTTTTCAGCTGAAGAACGCCGCCGCCAACGTCCTTAGGGAGACGTGGCTCATATATAAACACACCAGGCTGGTAAAGAGGGTGAACCCTGGCAGGGTACGAACCCACCAGCGAAAGTTCCTCTTAGCAATATACGCGTAAGTAGCCCTACGGTGAGATACAAGATAGTTATATAAGTTGTAAATTGCCAACAATTTGTTTACATATCAACGTTGTTCGTCCCGTATCTTCAGTTAATGACAAATACGAAGAGCTATGTAAATTTCCATGATTAGTTCGCAACGTATATTGATTGTAATAGCTAATAATCTACGAAAGTTGCATCAATTTATTGAAAGATATAGAAGTAGTATATATATATGTATATTTATTTCGAAAATTATATGTCAATTGCACGGAAAATCCTTTCCAATATATCATCAAAAATTCATAAATTTTTCAATAATAAAAGGAATATAAATGAACACTAAAACCATTAATATAAAATGGCTGAATAGACGCAATCGCATTCACTTATCGATCATATCTATTTCGTTCAAATTCAGCAATCAATGATAATCAATAAGTTCAAAAAATGAAATTGCAGACTTTAGAATCAATTTGATCAAATCCAATTTTTATTCCTGATAAAAAAAAAAATGACAAAACTTTCAATAAATTTCGCAAACATTCGATTCGCCATGTTGACCCGACGGACATGGCGCTTATGGGGCCGACGAAATTTCGAACAGTGTAGGATCGTTTCTGGCAGCCTGCCACCGAATCGGATCGTTAATTTATAAGCAGGAATCCGCCCCGTCGGCCCCCGTCTGGGGCGGACGCTCCAGAATACAAACTCAATTATGGCTCCGTACATTCGGACGTGCTCGAGGAGGGAAAAAAGCGCTCCGTTCCCAATTTGCAAATTGCGCTCGTTTGATTTTCATTGAAAAAAATATGGTGTTTTGATTTTCGTTCCAGGTTAAGAAAGGTGAAGATGGACCAGAGGAAGCTCATGGACAACGCCAACACCATCACCGACATGGCAAAGGTAAGCTTCGATGTCAATACGAGCATCCAATTCAAGTACTCAAATTGCATAGCTTGCTTACAATAGAAAGCTTTGCATTTCATTACTAACACTTAATAATCATTTCACGTAATTTTTGCAGTAATTTACAGTGCTATCAATGAAGTTCTTAGAAAGCATAAAGTATTGTAGTTGCGTTTATTTATCGATATTCGTACTCGAATTACGATGATTTTATACGTTATATGTTTCTAAACTATTTAAAAAACAATAATTACTATGTGTGTCTAAATTCACTCATTTTTTTATTCGAGTAGTTTTATTTCCCATTATATTATATTATATAGTGGCGGGCTTAACGGTACGCGGACACCGCTAGAAATGGGCCCCGAATTTTTAGTGCATTTCTTGACAAATTTGTATATAATTGTTTTTGGTTTGCTTGATTATATAGTGTGAATTGTAATAATTTTCTTTTCATGTTTTGAATAATTTTCAAAAGTGTTGTTTTTTTTTTAATCTATGACCCTTGAAAAAAATATTTTTTTATAAAATTTTAAATAAAAATTTGAAGGGGACAAGACCCCGAAATATTTTACATCTTAGGGCCTCTAATCAACTCAACCTGCCACTATTATATAATATATTTCAAAATGTTTTTATATGAAAATTAATATTATGTATGGCAAAGTATTGTTTCATAAATTAATAATTTCAAAGTGGATTCAAAAATTATGTTAAACAATATATTCATATATTGTACATGCAAGGAGAAGATCCGATCTGGGAAATTGAGTTCTTGTTGAAATATTTTTTCTAATAGTTGGAAATCGAAATCGAGGCGTCAAAAAGGGTTTTGTCGCTCGGCTACTTATAGCAGACGACGGCTTGCGTAGTGCTTCCACATAGATATATGTGATATGTCGAAATATCGAAACTTTAGTCATTAAATTAGCTGGCCATTTAGGTTTTATACATTGTCATATCAATACAATAAAGGTAATCTATTTGAAAAAAATATTTTATTAAGAACTCAATTTCCCAGGCTGGATCTTCTCCTTGTTAAATCTAATTGTTTTTAAAATATAGTATATGTAT
>JAOXNN020000036.1:5294208-5318277 GCA_028571205.2 Hydropsyche betteni | reverse complement strand
AGTTTAGTTTCATAGTTTCACATATAGACACACATATTAATATTTTTTCTATCCGTATTTATCCATTCTAGAAATATGTTTAATAATTGCTTTCTTAATAATTGAGTAATTAATAATACGCCTTTTTGGTTTTTAAAGTAACCATTAACCATTTTAATAAATTGCTTTAACAAATTTTATTGACGAATTTGTTTTACATCATTATTCTTATACATTCATACGTTTGAATGAATTATCAAACGCATTTCCAAATTTTAATTTGAAAAATCATTTAAATCTTGCACATTTATATATTTGAACTAATCACACCAATAAAAATATAATATATATGTATCAGCATGATTAAAATATTTGAGTAGTTCTACACTAATGTAATTCTAACTAAAAATATATCAATTCCTTTATTTCCGCATTGATAAGACGACAGTTCGATTCAAAACAGAACCCCTTTCTTTTACAGACACAGAACACTGTCTACGAGATAGTGTCTGACATGAGTTCTAGGCAGGATGCCGTAGACGAAAGACTTACTAGTTTAGAAGAAAAAATGGTTACATTACAGGTAACTTTAAATTTTAAACAATATACATACATAATTAATACGCTCTATGTAAAAAAAAATACTTAAAACTTAATTTTAAATACATCTTTCAGGAAAGGCTTGAAGCTTTACCTGAATTAGTTGCGAGATCTTTACAACAACAACAAGAACGAGCTGAACAAAAACGTCACTACTTACATCCAGATACCGCTGCATTGGCACCACCTGCTGCATATCCACCTGCCGCCACACCGTTACCATTACCACACTCAAGGTAACAAATTATTTTATCTCGGCATGTTAAGTATTTTGTTTAAATCTCATACTACTATCAAATGACAAATATTATTTGATACACAAATAAAAAAAATTATGTATCATACTTAATTCTATTATATAAATTTTAATCTGAATTAAAGTAGAATTTTCAAAAAAATTACTAAAACCAATTATTGTTCACAGCAGGAGTGTACCAGCTCCATCAACGTCCATATTTCAGTGGCCGTCCAGCTTAGTGTTGCCTCCCGTGGCTTCCAGAACTCCTCATCTGGTGCCTGAAAGTGTTCCGCCTGGTAACATTAGACCAGCAGCACCTATTCCTCTCCCCGAGCATCGACCACACCCACCTAGCTGAGTAGAGCCTTTACAGGTCAAGAGCGAATTGCTTTGTTAGAATGCAAAACGCTCTATGACTTGCATCATCATAGAATTTTATCAATTAACGACAAACAGTGCTCATTGCAAAGTGAAAGTGACATTCAATAAAGTGCTAATAAATAATATGTGAAACATTATATACAATTTTAAAATTTATTGTTACGACAAAACTTTATATAAATTATTAATTTTGAGTTCACTAATGATCAAATGAACTCATGAATTTTGTGTTGTTATATTGTAATTAAATACTTTTATAAACATAATCTGTGATTGCATAGTAAATTATATAACTGCTTCATGAGAAAGCCTTCAAATTGAAGATGCATTCTCATTCAAAATATTTTATATTCATTAATAAATTCATGTTGAACTTTTATTAAATATCTTAAATACAAAGACATCCAGTAGAATTTTCATAAAAATATGTATAATTAAATTTTCTAATTAAAGTTATCAAAATAATAGAAATACCATATTGTTGAAATACTGTTTGAGGAATGAAAACTTTTCCATGATTATAGTAAAATCAGTGCATATTATAAAAATGACTGGTTAATTGATATAATTTCACATAAATATCAAGCTTCAAACTGTACTGAACATAATAACATTTTTGCATTTGAGATTTATTAATTTGATACGAGCTTTATATCTATTAGTATTTTATAACCAAACCTAAAATCTACTTTTCACAAACATCGAATTTATGTTTAATTTCAACTAATATCTGGTTTTATATTATAATAAAATATATTCACTATACCCAGTTTAGATTTTACAAACTTAATATATAAAAAAATAAATAAAATGTTTGATATGAGAAAGTCATTTATATTATGTTCATTTACTACATGAATTTTCTAAAATTAAAGACTTCATATCTCATAAATTCTATTTATTATATATAACTTGCACAAAGTACGCTTATTTGCAAGAAAACCAAAATATGACAAGACTAAAAATTTATTTTTTACATTGATAATTAATAAGATTATATTAACTTAGTGATTGCCAGAGATTTTGGTGTTCCGAGATTATCCCATATTTTTTTATGACTTCTCATAATCATTCTGAAAAAAATTGACAGTAAATTTGATATATTTTTAGTTTTTTACTTGTTATGATAAAAAAATCAACAAAACCATTCATGAATAGTTTTCTCACATGAATTGGGATTTTCTCTTATTAACTATGCATAAACAAAATTCTTGGTGATGCTAATTATTTACCAATTACTAAAATCTTTGACTAGTCTCTGTCAACATAAATTTATAATTATACTTGTATATGCAGAATGATATAAAAATAGTTCCATGTGGAAAATCTATTTGAAATAATTATTCTGAAACATGCATATACCAAAAAAAGACAGAATAATGAAAATGCGTTTATAAAATTAACCGATTTTGGTACTTTATATAGATAGCCTTTATCTAATGTTTCAAAATGTGAAGTATTGAATTGTGTGATTGATAGTGAGAAATGTAAAAGTTAAACAAAAATTTAATATTTATCTTCATATTACGATTGTTGTTAAATTTTTTATTAATAGAATTGAAATGTTTATTATAAATTCAGTAGGAAGCATCTAATGCATTGTTAATAAAAACAAATATGAATCGTGTTTCCATGTTCAAATAGAAATTTATTTTCTAATTTACGATCAAATATTTTCCTAATTTGTGATTTGAATAAGTAGATACATACATATTTTACTAAATTTTTGAATAATTTAGATTCTTAAAATTATTTAATTTAGACTTTTCAATAAAATCAATTAGTTATTATTTCTTGCTAATAATGCTAAAAACAATTTCATATTATTTTAGAAAACATTAACCAAATGCAATCATATTCAAGAATGTTCTTCAAAAAAAGTAAAAAACATTTTCCAAATCAAATTTCAAAAACATTCGTTCAAATTTTTTTTAATTTTCTATTCCTATATATACATAATTCCTCTTTCTGTTACAAAATGTGTTACCATTTTAACTTATCAGTTTGAAATGCTTCTAAAAAGAAAAGTGCCTCAAAAGCAAATCTTAAGAGAGGTCGTCATGATCAACATGTCGAGTTTATAATAAAAATGTTTGAGTTTTTACTTTCACAATAAGTGCGTGTTTTAGTTCCATTAAAATTTACAGGAAACTCAAAATCTAATAACTTTGTATTCAATTTTCAACTTAGTTTATCCAAATTTAGTTAAAATTAGAATTCCTCTTAATGAAAAATTATTAAAAATTTATTGACGTATAGAAATATAATTCTCTTTGGTGAAATTGTTAATTACAACTTGTATAAAATGAGATTTTAAAGCTTTAACTAATTGTAGTTGTTATCGATCAAGTTTAGTTATTTTAGATAGTTATTTAGCTGCATAAAATATTTTATTCATTTAAAAAAAAATTAACTTGAATAACAAAAACAGAAAAATGTAGTATTGAAATATTTAAATATATATATTTAGATATTTCATAATTTTTAGTATTTGTGTTTTTAATACCAATTTTTACCACACAGCTGATATAAAAAAAATTGTCCAAATAGTTAAAAGGTTTTGCGATATCTTTTTTTAAATTTATTATATCAAATTAGAACAAAGTTGCTAAGAAATATCTATTAATAATTACTCACATAATCTTAGTAAACTTTTTTTAATATTAATTAGTCTCACATTTTCATGATATTTTGATTTTAAAATAAGTATACATATTCTATTGCCGTGAATTTTGGATGTTTTACTGAAATTTTTCAGTACTGAATTTTATTTGATTATTATTTTAACAACACTTAATAGTTTCAAATGATTTGAATTTTGAGCATTATTCAACCTAAAATTGAATTTTCATTTATGTATGAATGTGTGAGTGTTTTGGTACATTTCTGTATGCATTTTAATACAGGGTGATTATATTAAAATTTAAAGGCCTTCAAAATGTATGTAACTCATTAAAATCAAGGACCATTAAATGAATATCTGTACATAAACTGTAAAAACCTTTTTTAGGTGTTAATTATTCATGTTATTTGAATTTAGTGTTAAATAATGAAAGTACTGTTTCTTTAATACCTTTGATTTTTTGATTATTTCGCTTATATATTATATCGGACTTTGAAATTCTCAATTGTTCTTAATTCATTTAATAATAAAAAATTATATTATATTTAATCAAAATAACATGTGACACCAATTTTAGAAATAAGATTTCTTGTTATAATGAATTATATTAATTTTAATATATCATATTGCATGTAAATTACGAAAAAAAACTTGAAACGGTATTTTTTCAAATTTATTGAACCAAGTTACTTAATCAGTTCTAAATTCAATTTTCGAAAAATTCCGAATTGGCCTGAGTTTTTCTACTTTTAGAATTTTAATAATTTTATTGATTGCAACTTTAGTTGAAGAATGTGCAATGTTAAATCAAAATTTAGATTTTGTTTTAATTAAAATTAAATCCACAAAAAAATAAATACATTTGAAAAAGATTTCATTTTGTATTTTTTCCACAAAAATTAGTCGACTATTATCGAAATTAAGAAAATTCAATAATACTTTCAGATACTATATTTCATGTCTTACAAAATAATAGTTGTAAGTAATGACCAAATATGTAACAGTAATATATTTATTTATGTATATAGGCATCAATAGAATAAAACATAAAATTGTTGATTGAGGTCGATGGATATTAAATATGTCTATTAAAAATATGTAAATATTATAAATATATAACAAGACCACTACTTTTCAACTAATACATATATTTAATATCTACATCCAAATTTACCGTGATGGGAAAGGGATATTCCTAATCTTGTGATTGCGACAACTGTGTTTACATGTAAATTGTACATCATCTCTCTTATTATTCTTCAGTAGAAAATGTTTCATTGCAAAATCCCGTTTTATTTGAAGGAAGTCATGCTAATATAATATCTATTAAATGGTCTATTTGAAAAGTATATAAACATTAATTTCAATACACTTTACTTATAATTTGAAGTTTCTTAAATAAGTTTTTCACATAACTCATAAAAAATGAGATGAATTAGAATAACAAAACTACAGTATTTTCAAAATTAATTACTCATTGAATTGCATTAGTGTTCCTAAATGCCAGTAGATATGTAATATATATAATATTGATACCCATATAAAAATTATTTCAATACATTTTAATTAAGTGTAATTATTTTACAACACTGAAGTTTCGGATTATATTGCAGATATTGACATAGATATGGTTAATGTAATGAAATAAAAGGAAATGATTTTTTTATTAAAATACTTTATTTTTTTCATTCTTTATTCTCTAAAAATAAAAGAATTTGTTTCAATAATTTTCCTTAATAAAAATCGATTTATATGCTAAAAAAATATTACAATAATAATTTGTCATGATTCATGTTACAAAAAATATTATAATTATGTACAGATGTCGGAAACCATGGACAAAAATACATAAATGGACATGATGCTTTTTCGTAAAATTCAACATGTAAATAACTAGTCCATATATTCATTGAAATAAAGTAAGATTCATTTACAGATAAGCAGATGTTAACATTGATTACTATATTCAAAACACAATGTGATTACTGAGATTCTCACAAAACATTATATGAAAATTCTAAAAAACTAACTCATTTTTTCAGTAAATAGTTAAATTTTTATCTTCAACTTTGTTTTTAAATACACATTATTGAAAATATATATATTTATAATTCATTCAAAAAATAAAGAAAATACAAAGTAATGCATATTTTTTCAATAAAAATCACATTGTGTCAATAAAAAGATCAGTATCAAAGATTGAAAAATTGACAGCATTACAATTCCAAAATATTATCTTATTAACTCAACATATTTCTCATTCAATAAATAAAATGTCATATTTTATAAATACTACATAAATTAGTGTCATTTTCTTATTGTGAAAAAATTTATTTAACATGAATTTTTAGAGATCCATAATAAAAATTATATGAAAGGCACAAAAACAATCTTAATAATATAATACTTATTTACAATATTTACAAAGTTATTATTACATAAATAGGAAGCACAACAATTTGATTGAGTAAAATTATTAACACGTACATCAATTCACTAAGAAAAATCACAAATATTGGTGTTTTCTGAAAAATGAATTACCACAATACAATATAACTGTTAATCTTAATTTTCCATATCATAACTAACTCATTTTCGATACATTGATTATTGTTAGTATCATATTAAGAACGTACAGTACACAAATCATGCATACAGCGACAGGTACAATTTGATTTTCAATTATTCTGAAGAATTTTACAAATAATTTGAATCTTAGACAACTCATTAAAAATTTCAATACTTCTTTATTTTCCTATCGAAAACATCTCTAAAAATTCATATTATACCTTTATATAAAATATTAACATTCAAACTGAAAAATCACTGTATCATTATTGCTTATTCATTATGAAAAAAAAATTGAAAAGTGTACAAAACTTTTCTAATCCATACTCCATGTTTGTATTTCAGCTTAAAACTAATATATACAAAATTTGCGAAATGAATCATTTGTATCTAAAAATACAAAATAATGATCATTTCTACTAGATAAAATGCATTTTCAAAAGCAATAATTTACAGATAATATATAATTCATCCATAATTCATCATATATATGTGTATATACAACAACTGAGACCATATCTTATTAAAAAACTAATTATTTTTCAAAATATCGAACTGATCCATAAATAATAATTAACTAATAATAGTAATATTAATAGTCAAAAAAGTATACTTCAAGTGAAATTCAATGTTTTTAGGAAACATTGTAGTTTTCGCAGTCTTGTTTAATTAAATTAAGTTAACACTGACTTGTCAAACTAAATACATATAACTGTCTGCATCACAGTTTGCACAAAATTAAAAAAAATCACTAGACATGTGCATGTTTCTTTCTTTCAAAAAAAATTGAGATAATTAATATCAAAATTTGTAACAATTTTCAGGTAATTGAAAAAACTACTCGTATTTGTTATTTAAATAATAAAATTATTAAAACCTTGCGATTAACTGTTAAAATGCTATATTAAAAATATTAGTAATTTTATATAAAACTCGAAAATATACAATGTTTAAATGCATCACCTTACATGTTGTCATGTACGATAATCATAAAAAAACAACAAACATCTTATATGATTCTCAATTCTACTATACAAACTATCATCAACTATAATATAATGTTTTATCACAAGAGCTCTAATCAAAATAGGAGTATTTTATTGCAAATATTAATGAAGGCACTTACAAAATTAAAGCTTATTGTCAAATATATATAGCTTCTGTGGCACCTTTATTTGTTTGATGTATATCTGTCGGTGATGTATGGGGTTCTGACCAATCTGAATGCGGACTGGTTAGAGATGTCTGAGGACTCGGAGAACTCCAAGGCTCCGAAGATTCTGGAGAAGGTGTCGGGTATGTATCTTTCATAGTCCAACCGTAATGTACTGAAAAAAATTTAAAAATTATTTTATAATCAAAAAACTTATACATCAAAATATAATACATCAACGAAAAATTCAGACATACCAGGAAGATTTGTCAGATGTTGTCCAGTAAGAGACTGAGCTCCATTCTGCCCCAAATTAGCTATACCCATTTGCTGCGGATTAAATTGCACAGAATTATTTTGTCCAACACCTGAAAATCGATTAATATTAAATGTTAGTATGTCATAATCTAGATTACAAATTGAAAAGCTTCAAAAGTTTTAATCTTACCCAACACTCCAACTAACTGAGAATGATAAGGATGGGGACCAGGCACTGAAGGGGGCAAAGGGGGAGCTGCTGGCAAGCGTTGTTGAGCAGCTGCACGCATAGCTGCCATATGTGCAGGACTTGTTGGTAGTGAAGGTCGTGATTTACCTGGTGATGGTGACCCTATAAAGTTAAATTAAATCAATTAATTCGAAACCACATTGAATATAAATTAAAACAAACAAAAACTGAGATAATTACCGATATAAGTTTGGGGTGAATTCGTATGATTAGAATGCGTTGGTGAATGGTTGGAATAAGGAGGAGAAAGCGTAGTTGGAGGAATATTTCGAGCACTGCCTCCATATACTTCTAAACTCAAATGCATTGACTGCCCCGTCTAAAAATAAATAAATAAAATTTACAAATATATAACATTAGCATCCCAAGACAAAATCAAATTTTATATCTATCGTACATTTAAACTTTCGTCATAGCTAACTGGCTGCTGTTTACTATTCATTAAAGCCATTTGATCCAAATGGGCCATATGATGTAATCGAGATATTCCATTTGAATACAACGATGTTGTGTCATATGGACTAGACATATCCTAGAAAATAAAATTCAATTATTTTTTCCATTAAAAATTTATATTTCATTTTATTTAAAAACAGTGTACTTACAGGCATTGTATTTAACGGTGATTCGACTGGACTGAGATTGGAACCTAGAGATTCTATACTTTGTGAGACTTCTTGGATATTATTTTTCTTGTTTTTCTTAACACTCGGTTTCCTAAAGTAAATTAAATAAATCAAAAAATTGAATAGGGTCTTACTATTATTTTGGGGTTATACTATTGGTTTAGATACTATTATTTTTAAGCCTTTTCCTCCACAATTATTTATTTTAACTCAACATACCTTCTAACTGATTGATGTTGTAAAGAAGATTCTATAATTAATCCATCTACAGGACTATTAGGTGAAGCTTTATTATTCCGTTGTTTCTTAGATTTATTTTGTTTGCTTCCACCTATAGAATTGGCACCTATCACTGTAGGATGAGAAATTAATTGATGATGATTTGGAGATGCTAAAAAATGGTGAAGAAAAATTTGACTATTGCTTCTTTCAAAAGAAACAGTTTTTATGTTTTTATACTCACTCAGTAATGTATGATGATGATTATGTGGATGAGGTGGAGCTCTTGGAGCATGTTCATCTAATAAACGTACAATATCATCATGAACTCTTTCGGCAGCTACATCCCTCGGTAGCCGTTCCATATGATCGGTGATTTCACGGTTTGCATGTGCATCAAGGAGGGCACGACATGCACCGTAGCTACCCTCACGAGCCGCCAAAAATAATGGAGTTTCATCCTATAAAATACAATTATATTATATACCTATCTAGATTAATTATCAAAAAAAAATTGAAATAAAAACCTTATCGTCTTGAGCGTCACGATTCGCTCCATGAACGAGAAGAATATTTACAGCGTCTACATTATTAACTGCAGAAGCCCAATGTAACGCTGTTTTCCCACTATTATCTGCTAAATTTATATCAGCATCTGCATTTATTAAATCTTCCACCATACCCTCAATTGCTAGCCTGAGAATAAAAAATAAATAAATAAACATAAACCACAAAAATACAAATTGTGAAATAACTCAATAACTAGTGAATACCTTGCAGCTAAAATAAGAGGAGTAGTGCCATCATGCATCCGTGCATTGAGATTTGTTGCACGATTTCTAAGTAATATTTGGAAAACTCCAACAGCATCAGCAGCAACAGCCGCATGTAACGGAGTTCTTCCAGTATTATCTTGAGAATTAGCTTCTGCTCCAGCATCTAATAGTCTCTTTGCAGCATCTGATCTAGCATATCTATAAATAATTTGTCAATATGTGAAATCAAATTTTGAACCTTGCAGATAAAAAGTTAATATATTAATTATTTTACCTTGCTGCCAAATGCAAGCTGGTTTCTCCAGTTTTATCCATAGCGGCATTTAATTGAGCACCTTGAGCTACTAAATCTTGGATCACATGTGCAGTTTGCTCATCTTCAACATCGGAAGATCCAGCATCTAATCCAGCTGCACCACCACCACCTCTCACAGCAGCAACCATCAGAGGTGTCATGCCACACGGTCCTCGTGCATCAATGTCTACACAACCATCGTGCTGAGAAAATTAATTTAATTTATTAAAAATCAAGTTCTAAAAAATGGATAAATTTCTCAATGCAGGAAATAAAAAAATCTCACAATCGTCGGAGGAGTTAACATGCTAGGGGGAACTCTGAGATCTGCAGCATCTAAATGTTGTTGTGTCCACACACGAGGAGCAGTACCGACAGGTTCTTCATATTCAGTTACTGCTGTATGGTCAGAAGCATAGCCTCCACTAGATTCTCCAGCAGCTCCACGTGCTCGCTTTGCTCGGGGTCCACCAGTAGTATCATCTTCATCATCAGACCATTGTCTGTGATCTAAAAATTTATTTTACATTAAAAAAATAGGAATAGCAAAATATATACTGCTATAAAAAGACACTCACTTATGTCACGACCACCATTTATATCGACATCCATACAAGTAATCGAAGAATTTTTATTTAAGTTTCTCATCTCTTGACCATCAGGACCTCTCCTTCTTGAATGTCTTCTTGTTCCAGAATTTGTTCGCAAAAATCCTTCTGGGAACCATGTTATACCAGCAGCTCTTTTTCTACTAGCCATAATAACACCTACTATCAATACAAGTATAACTATGATCGCACCTACAGCGACATAAAATGTAAAGGGGTTTTCGGGAGTATCAGGAGGTGCTGTGACAACACCTTTTACTTGATATATGGGAAAATCTTGTGGTAATGAATGACTGGCAGCTGCAGCTGCTAGAAACTCAGCAGCTTCATTTGCTGTTGGGAAGCACTCAGCTCCTGCATCTACTATACATTTCCTATTATCAATTTCGAAATATGCTATTACTCCCGATTGTCCAAATTGTTCTGTGAGAACTACGTTATGTTTTTTGCCAAAAAATGTATCTTGCAGCCCAATTGAAGTGGAACCTTTCCATGGATAAATCATATTATTTCCCATACTGTCTTTTTTGACTCGAATTGTAGTTCTCAATTGATGCCCAATGTCTCGAAGAAATGCGACTAGTCTATCTTGAAAAACTCGCATATCCATTAAAACCACTGCTGAAATAACACCATCAGCCAAGCTTGGCGGTTGAGTTTCGCAATCCAAACCATCCCAATTACACTCTGCATTATTACATCCATAATCACAATGTCCATTGGCATAATGTTGTTGGCAATATGCATCATAAATTGGGTTGCAACGTTGTAAAGATTTTTCACAATCTCTTCCATCAAACAGGCATTGAGGGTTGTTACATTCTTCATTACATTGCTTATCCATAAAGACCTCCCAACATCTTATAGAAGCTGTACAGTTTCTCCAAGGATTTATTCCTAAAGAACAATCATTTCCATCAAAATTACAGGCATATGTATTGCATTCTTCGTCACAATGATTATTCCCCTGTTTTTCTCTACAGCCTCGTTCGATACACAAAGCTCTTTGGTTTTCTAAATCTATTTCATAAAAGTCGTCTATGGAAATAATTTGTGAACCTCCACCATTCATGGGTATTCCCAAACCTCCTTTAAACTGTCGATCAAACACATCACAATTTTTACCACTCCATGTGGGAGGACAATAGCACATATAATCTCCCAATTTATCAGTACACCTAGCTTCACGGTGTTTGCAAGGATTTGATGCACATTCATTAACTGCATCTATTTCACAGAAAGATCCTGCTATTCCTCTGGGACAGTCACACATATAACCGCCAGCGTCAGAAATACTACAAGTTCCCCCGTTCAAACAAGGGTTGGAGTCACAATCATGTCCAGAAAATTCGCAATTTTTTCCATAATAACCCTCCATACACAAGCAATGATGCCCAGCTTGTATTGTAGAACAAACACCTCCATTCTGGCACGGTGAATTAGCACAAAAATTAACCAAAATTTCACAATGTCGACCCATATGACCAGCTTTGCAATTGCAGTGGAAGTCATTTACGAGCTGAACACAATCTAATGTTCCAGGATTTGAACAAGGGTTTGATAAGCATTCATTTATATCCCCCTCGCATCTCGGTCCTACAAATCCTGGAAGACATCTGCACGCAAAACCTCCAACTTTATCTATACATGTTCCATTGTTGTGGCAAGAATCTGGCAAGCAATCATTTGCGTTAACTTCACATATTATTCCAAGAGTTCCAGGTGGACAAGAACATGTAAAAGAATCAATAGCATCATGACAAGTTCCTCCATTTTGACAAGGATTTGGTTGACAATCATCAACATTCAATTCGCAATTTTGACCTTGAAAACCTTTGGCACATTGACATTGGTATGAACCAATTAAATCTTTACATTTAGCATCGTTTTGACATGGAGAAGAATCACATTCATTTATTTCTGTTTGACAATAAGAACCTGTGTACCCATCTATACAATGACATCTATGAGAATTGCCAATATTTTCACAAGTACCGTTGTTACACAATTCTTTTAATTTGACACCTAAAATAAGCAGACCATTTTTTTTAATATATTAAATATAAAAAATATTTTTAAGAAAAAATTTAAATAAAAATTGACCTTTTCGTATTGAAGCATCATTGCATGATACCATTTCTACATCACATAGTTTTCCTGACCATCCAGGTACGCAATTACAGTGGAACAAATGACCAGATTGAACACAAGTCGCACCATTTTCACAGGGATTACCTTCGCACCTATAACATACCATAAAAGTTAGTTAAAATAAAATACTTTCATTATAAGCAACATTCAAATAAGCATTATTCATTAGCCGCAAATTTCAAAAATACTTCCAAACTGGCTACTATTAGACTTTGTAATATATTGTAGACCTACTTTAATTAAAAGTAAGAATACAAAAGAAGTTATTTTGCATTTATAAAAATATACTGGCAGGACCTGGTCACCAGTGGCTGGGATGACCCCATGGCAAATATTTACCCTGGTCACCAGTAGCATAGAATATGTTAAAAGATCAAAAAAAACTATAGCTTACCAATTGACAAATGTTTCACAATGTTTCCCAGTGTAACCATGCGGACAATGACAAGTGTAATGTTCAATATGATCATGACAAGTGCCGCCGTTCCAACAAGGACTACTATCACACTTGCTAATTCTTATTTGACAATTTGACCCTGTGTACCTATAATATAAAAAAAATATGAATTTTGGATAGGAAGTGTATGAATTTATGAAAATTAAATATAACTATAAGTTTACTAACCCTGATAGACAAGAACAATTATATGAATTGATTCCATCGATGCATGTTCCACCATTCATACAACTAGATTCAGTGCAATCTTCGTCATTAGTTTGGCAGTTCATTCCAGAAAATCCCAATGGACATGTGCATGTATATGAATTCACATACTAAAATAAAATTGGAAATATTAACTAAACCGAAAATTTATAATTAAGTACTTATTTTATCAAATAATATTACCTGGTTACAGGTGGCGTGGTTGTGACATGGCAATGATAAACATTCATCTTTATCAATTTCACAATGTTTTCCCTCAAAACCATCGACACATAAACATGTATAATCGCCAACACCGTCTAGACATGTACCACCATTTTGACATGGAGCTAAAAATTAAATTACAAAATAGATTAATAATAAAACAGCAGTCACGTGGTAAAAAACTAAATTAAAACACTTACAAATTGCACAATCATCAGTATTGATAGCACAATCTTTTCCTTCGTAACCTTTAGCACAAACACAATGATATCCTCCTGGAGTGTTAGTGCATCCAGCTCCATTACGACAAGGGGCACCATTGGCACATTCATCAATATCTCGATCACACAATCGACCTGTGTAACCACTTGGGCAGGCACAAGAGAATTCAGTAAAAAATTGACTGGGTGAACAACGAGCACCATTGCGACAACTGAAAATTAAAATTTAATATATTACTGAGGCTCAAAATTCAATACGAATTTAAATATTAAATTAACTTTCAGCGTATTACCTGTTGGGCATGCATGGATCTAATTTGACTTCACAGTTTCTACCAGTATGAGGCAAATTACAAACACAACTATAACTATCCACGAGATCTATACAAGAACCTCCATGTAAACATGGATTTTTTACGCAATCATCAATGTTCACTTCGCAATTAATACCTGTAATAAACAAAAAAACATAAAATATGAATATGTATTTAAATTTGAGTAAAAAATGATAAAAATAAGATTTTACCAGTATAGCCTGATATGCATTCACATTTGTATGCATTTAATTTATCAATACAAGTTCCTCCGTGTTGACAAGGATTGGATCCACATTCGTCAATATTTGTTTCACATCTTGTTCCTGAAAATAAATCACTTGTTACAACACTAGTTCTAATTTTTTTCCAAATATTTTTACATAGTAAAAAAAACTCAACCTCCATATCCAGGTAAGCAATGGCAAATAAACTTATTTACTCCATCTTCACATGTTCCACTATTTAAACAAGGATTTGAATCACATTCATTAAAATCAGATAAACATCTGGAAAAAAAAACGTTATTAATCGACAAAATTTATGACAAATCAAAAAAAAAAAGCAACACAAACCGTGCATCATAGTATCCACGTGGGCATTCACAACGGAATCCATTAATGTGATCTACACAAACACCACCATTTGCACAAGGATTAGACAAACATTCGTTAATATTTATTTCACAGTGAGTTCCAGTAAATCCAGCAATGCATGAACAAGTGTATCTATAAAGAACATAACATTAAAAATTTTAGTTTTTCTTTTTTCCATTAATTAAAGATATTTTTCTACTATACTAAATATTATAATTATATATTACATAATAAAAATAAAATAAAAACACAGACACACAAACACACACATACACTCAAATTTGTGTATTTAACTTACACTGAGTAATCGCTGCATGTAAAAAAAATACAATATGAGAATAAAATTATATGAACAAATGACATTATTGAAAAATATTGAGTATTTTTCAACATACTAATCTATAAAATAATTTGAAATATACATACTTATTTATCCCATCAATGCAATGAGCTCCATTTCGACAAGGATTTGAATAACATTCATTTAAATTATTTTCACAGTTATTGCCAGTAGTTCCAGGTTTACATCTACATTGGTATCCATCTATTAAATCTTCACAGTGTCCTATGAAAAATAAAATTATTTGTTAGTTTCATATGCTTATTCTTTTGATTAAAAAAATCGTCTAATTTTCTAAAAAAATCACCTCCATATTGACAAGGGTTAGATTCACATTCATTAATCTGGGATTGACAAAGACGGCCAGTGTAACCAGCATGACAATTGCAAGTAAAACTGTTTTGACCATCAATGCAGTCGCCTCTATGACAAGGAGATGACTGACAATCATTAATATTTGTTTCACATGACATTCCTGCAAATAAATAATTTATCAATAATCTGTAGATGAATATGAAATTATAAATCAAAATTTAAAAAAAAAAACCTGTATATCCTAATGGGCATTCACAAGTGTAACCAGCAACTGAATCGTGACATAGCCCTCCATTTTTGCATGGATTTGATACGCAGTCATCTATATTTACTTGACAACGCGTACCAGTAAATCTGTAAAATAAATTTCATCAATGATGTGCTAATTCAAAAATAAACTTAAATAAATTTGACCAAATATACTCACCCAGTTGCACAGGCACAACTGAAAGCATTGATAAGATCATTACAGATTCCTCCATTGAGACACGGGTTATTTTCACATTCATCAATATCTTTTTCACATTGGATACCAGCATAGCCTATTAATAAAAAAATATAATTATTAGAAAAAAATTAATAACAAACTGAAATGGAAAAATTAAATACAAAATAAACATACCTGGCATGCACACACAACGAAAAGTACCAGGATCGTCAAGACAGCTACCTTCATTTTGACAAGGATGACTTTCACACTCGTTTACATTTGTTTCACATCGTGGACCTGTGAATCCTTGAGTACAATTACATGCAAAGGAACCAGGTGTGTTGACACATATCCCATCATGTTCACACGGTGAACCTAGAAAATACAAACATGTATTACTTGAAATAAAAGAATCAATTACAAATAACTTTTTTTTATCAACAAACCTTGTTCACACTCATTAATATCCTCTGAACAATCCACTCCTTTATAACCACTGGCACAGGAACAAGTGTAGGATCCATTAATTGGACTAGTATCACAGAGAGCATCCTTATGGCAAGGATTAGATGTGCAAGCATCATCCAAATGACACAATAACCCTATTAAATAAAAACGATTTAAAATAATTGCATTAGCAATAGCATATTAAAAAGTACCGACTTTAAAAACATTTACCAGTCTTTCCAGGAGTACAATGGCAATAAAAAGACCCGACCCTATCAATACAAGTGGCACCATTGAAACAAGCAGTATCAGCACAATCATCAATATTGACTGAACAATCCGGTCCGGTCCATCCATTTACGCAAATACACGAAAATCCGCCATGAGTATTAGTACAAGTTGCCCCATTTTGACACACCGATGGTCTATTAAAGAAATAAATAAATAAAATCATGCCACACTGACATAGAACCAACTGATAAATAAATCAGACACAAACCTGAGAGAACATTCATCTACATCATTTTGACACAGGTCTCCCGAAAAGGTGGGCGGGCAACTGCACGTATAGTTTTTGATCAAATCAACACAAGTAGCACCATTCTGGCACAAATTGGCCGGACAGTCGTCGATATTCTCTTCGCAATGTTTCCCCCTGAACCCTATAACACAAAACGAAAACTTTCAAAATTCATATCATTGCGAAAATCACACACGAAAGACGATAAAATAATCCGATCGATCGAATCCATACGTAAATTTTTGCATGTCGTCATAGTTGGAGAAGCACTCGAAGACAAGTAATAAGTGAGTGCGGTCGATCGAGCAAACGTGAGAAAGCATTGTTAGTAGACG
This sequence comes from Hydropsyche betteni, assembly GCA_028571205.2. Lineage (NCBI taxonomy): Eukaryota > Metazoa > Arthropoda > Insecta > Trichoptera > Hydropsychidae > Hydropsyche > Hydropsyche betteni. The sequence goes on along the minus strand of JAOXNN020000036.1, from coordinate 5,301,166 downwards.
GTCACACCGCTCCGCCCAACGGATCAGGCGTTCTCAACTCGAATTTTCATATAAATATGTGGCGCAGATGTCGGATCGTTTCGATAAGCAAAACGATTATTAAAATTATTATTAAAATAGCGCGCGATCGAGCCAGAGCGACTTTTCCCATAGACGCGCGCCTTACACGAAATTCTCATAGAATGATTCTTTTTTTTTTTTTTTCGTTTTTCCGACAACACAATCCGAAAACGTAATTTATGCACATAATATGGTAACGAACGATCGAAATTCGTGAAACGCCCACCGAACGCGCGAAAACAGACGAAATAATAAATTGTTTCCGAAAATACCGTTAATTGATAGTGTGCATCTTATGAAAAAAATAATAATAATAATATGTATGCTGAATAGAATGATGTAAGGTAATCGATTAAATTAAAATTATTGTATTTATAAATGAGATGAATATTAGTCGTAAATTTAAATAAGAAACGGAAAATTTAATGCGCAACGAATGAATTTCGAAAGAAACACTAAATATTCGTTTTGTAAATAATAATAAATCAAGATTTATACTTATTAAAAATCGATAAATCTGAATAACGTCAAATCGTTTATTTTCCATGCATATATCAAAATGTTTATTCTGAGAATTATATTAAAAAAGAAGCGACTTTCAAAAGCCGCGCCCGAAGCCCGTGAGTGCAACCCGTGATCACTGAGCGAATAATTGCAGCCCACAATACGGACACCGCAGTATTTCACATTCGAAGTTAAACAATTAACCGCAAACAACGAATCGAAGCTTTCACTTGGACACCCCTGAAAGCTGTCTCGCGGTCCAGCGCGTGTCTCCGCGCCCTGAGAACCTCTCATGACGGAAGGGCGCGCCTCCGGCTAAACACGACAACACCGACCAACCGATACCTTTGAAACATTCGTATTCAACGTAGCCTCCCGCCCACTGAACAGATTTATCCCGAACAACAAGAACAGAACCTTCCCTGACGTTCGTTAGTGTCGAATATCAAATTGAGTCTGCAAACAAACTTTACCATTTCGAAGCTCGATAGAGAATAAATCACAAACTTAAAACTCGACATTCCGATACAAATAAATAGAAATGCGACTCACCTTCTGGGCACGTGCACTCATACGAATAGGAATTCAACGCATGACAAGTACCCCCGTTGTCGCAAGGGGAAGGATCGCAAGGTATGTACTTGCTTTCGCAGTCTCGTCCAGTGAATCCATCAGAACAAATACACCTGAAAAATGTTCAAAGCTACCTTAGAAGACAACCCAACGTATATATCATATGTACAAAACACGGTTTTCTAAGGTACTCACGAATAGCTTCCGTGGGTGTTGTAACACATCCCATGTTTACACGGCTCCATTTTACATTCCACCACATCGTCGCCGCATTGTGGTCCCGTGAACCCGGCGGCGCACTCGCACTTGTAACTATCCTCGGTGGATAAGCATTTCGCTCCGTTGCGACAAGGCTGGGACGCGCAATGGTCTTGAGACTCGCATTGTTCGCCTGCATAACGAAATGTAAAAATTATTTTCGAAAATAATAGCCGATCGGATTGTGTACGGAGATCGTAACGTACCTGTGAAACCAGTGGCGCACGTGCAGTAATATTCATGCAAGCTTTTGAGAACGCAAGTGCCTCCATTGTGGCACGGATCTGAATCGCAGTCATTCTCTTCTTTGATTTCACACAACGAAGCACTGTATCCTATCGGACACACACATTCGAAAGTGGGCGAAGCCGATTCCAACACTCGGCAAGAACCTCCATTTTGGCATCGGGGTCCTGGTCCGGTGTAGCATGGATTCATGTACTGACAGTACTCTCCGACAAACTTGGCAGTACAACTGAAACAAAAAAAAAATTGAATAAAATAAAATTTAAAAAAACTAATATTTCAAGAATATCGTCTTGAGTGTTTATAGAAAGATCCCAGACGAAGCACCTGCACCGGTGCAGCGTCAAACGAGGCATATTCCTTTCGTAAAAATATATGAACATAAGGTTCATAAAAAAAATCAAAGGACTAGTATGTTTACCAAATGCATTCTCCCATTTAAGCGTTAAAGACAAACTAAATATTTACGGGATGAGTTTGGAAAAAGAGGTGGTGCAGAGCTAAGTAAGTCTTCACCGGCAAAATAAGATGAAGAGAGCGTTTTTGTGTGAAATTCGGGCTGCGGAGGTACCGTGAAATAAGGTGTTATAAAATAAGGTCGGATTGAGTGATCGTGACTGGAGGAGAGCTGCTTCAGAAGCTATTTCACTGGTCATCATCGGGTCACGCTTAAAAATTCTATTATCCCGCATTACCACGCTCTGCGGACGCTGCCTATGTAAATATATGTAATTGTAGAAGTATCATCACGCTTTTAAGTGAATAATGGAAAAAAGTATCGAATTTCTTGACAAAAAGTTGTACAGTTACGATGATATAACCAAAACAACTATTGCACAACGCGTACAAGTCGATTTTTATACATATTTTTTCAACCTATGGAACACGTCACGGTCGTCTTTAATATCTTGCAACAGTTGGTCTATACAAATTACGTGATGCTGGAAGGGCACTTGCCATGCAAAATTCAATTTTAATGAATATCCCATATTAAAACCACTTTTATCTTAAGTTTACACATATGCAATGTGAGAACGTTGCCAGTTTTAGAATGCGTTCGTATCGCATTTTACAATTAGTCCAATAATTTTTTACGAAATTCTCAGGTTTTGTACACAAATTGATTTGGATACCATGCAAAAACTGACAGTCGAAACTGGCATCTCTAATCGAAAGAAATCGTCTCTATTTTGTATGTCGTGTGATCAACCATAAACCCATTTATTTCTTCGTGAATAAAATCGATGCCGTTTTTTATTCTTCGATTTGATTTATAAAATTAATAAAAATAGGGACACATCTCCAAACTAATACGTAAATTCGAGAAATAACTGGAGAAAACAATTATGAAGGAAAAAAATCACTTTAAATACAAAACGCATAGTGGATACATTCCCGACATTCCGTTCACATGCTGACAAAGCTTCGCATATTGAATATCTAATACCGTTTTTATAAGATTAGTAACCCAAATGCTTCAAAATAAACATTACCACAACGTAACGCATGATTATGAATCAACGATGCATTACTAATAGTCTCATACAATAATCGTAATGTGACAATCGACTTTGTTCGCATACAGTAATAAGTACGTACGAGCTAGTTTAACCCACTTCCAGATTGTTTCCTGTCTCTATTTTTATCGCAGATTTGAATATCCAAATTTAAACTGTATCAATTTTGATTTTGAACGATTAAAATTATTATTTTTTATTTCGAAGCATATAATCAGCAAATTTTGCTTGTTTTAATATATTTTATCAACTGATGACGTATATTTCGAATTGAAAACATTCCGAGATTGCGATGTACGATTATTCTATTTAACATCTATAGCTGCAGATGGAAACACATTTTGCCGTAGACAGCATGGCATGCAGACCACATATCAGGAAAAAAGCAAGAATATGCTGACGTAAATAAGGTCACCGTTCAATAAACATACACTATGAAACATCATAAAAAGATTGATAGTCATTCAAAAATAAGTTTTCTGCGAAATAAATAGCATCAACCATGTTTGAATATTTAACAAAAATACAAATCCATCGATACTAAAACACGCATTTCAATCTTGCGTATCACAGGAACGAAACAAAACAAAAAAAAACCTGTAAATAAATCCGAATATATGCAACGCTTGGAAGTATGGACTGCACGCGGACAAGACCATTTTGTGTGCTTTTAGTAAGTGTCCCTCCACTGCTAGTGTCACGTCGGTGAATGTTTCGGCGTGGAGTAACTGATCGAATACCGATAACAAATTTGACTGATGGTTGTTCCACCGGAGGCAGAAACGTTGCGACGCCATGATTAGTAAGTTCTTTGTTTTCTTTATGCCCTCACTATTTATTATTTAGGCCCAAAAACCTTCACGAGTTTTTTTTTAAATACTTCTCGACTTATGATTAATGTAAAAATATAATTCTCTTTGTAAAGATTACAACAGGTGTAAATATAAATATATCTTTTTCATTCCACAAAACTGATAACTTCATTTAACAATGTTTCTTTATAACATTTTTTTTTGTGATTTCTTCTATATCTTATTAAGTATATTTGGTTTGTTGGTGTTGCCAATGATGTTGCAGTCGGTAGATCATTCGTGGACCCTGAAAATAAAAAATAAAATCAGTTTCAGAACATTATTTTCAAACAAACTTCCTGAAATCGGAAAAATATCATATTCAAAATATACATATACAACTTCAGTACAATCAATCTATCGACGTGTATTTTTTTAATAATTGTAACAAAACGTTATATTGTAGGTGGCGTTTATGAAATATTACGCATTTAAATGAATATATTAATTTTAAAATTATAATTAAATAGAGCAAATCAATTTTTTTAAAAGTAGTGAACAGATAAACATAAATATGTACAATTTGATACTAATCGTTAGTATTAATTTGGGTTTCACAAAACGTTTACGAAAACAATTAATATATACTTGATTCAATATACAGTAAGCCCCCTTATAACGTCAAGATATATTACACATTATAGGGGGTTAAAGTTTTTCAATTAAAATTTTTTTTTTTGGAAAATTTTACTTGTTAACTGCTTATTTCAAATACATTTGAAGAAAAATTTAAAAATTTGAATGCATTTGAACGATATAGGAGGGTTTACTGTATTAAAAAAAAAAATAGAATAATTCAGTCAAAATGAACATCAATGCATCAAGAAAGTATCGAAAACTTTCATTTATCCATCTTTATACAAACATAATACACAACACACAAACAAAACACCACCAACTATCACACATTTATTCAAACTACAAAACCTTTCTGCAAACCATATTGAAAATCAACCCGCACACAACACTACACCACCTAACCTAACCTAACCCAGCGCACCGACTTCGCGTGAAAACAACTACCGCCAAAGGTCAACGGATACTCAAAACACACCACTGAAAACCGTCAACACATTCCTATCATAAAAAAAAACGATTCGCGATAAAAATAAGACGTTTTCCCCGAGAACTAGAAAAGGCACATTTGTCAGACTTTCACGTCAACATTGTTCACGGTCGAGTTGATCATATTTTTTTCTCTCCGCTTAGAAATTTTCCATGAAACGTGCTGAAGTGTTTCACGCCATTTGTGCGCGTCTCGCTCCGAGAACGATTATCATCCTTTCGTTCGATTTTCACGTGTTTTTCGGGTTACGTGCGAATAAAAAAAAGAGTTTACGCGAAAAATCAATAGTTTCGCGTCGAAACCTTTCGCTCCTTCGAAATATTGCTAAGCACCGAAACGATACGATATTCGTCCGAAGTAATATTTCCGTGGTGTAATATAAACAAAAATATGCTAATTTGACGATAAAAAAAACACAAATGATTGTACGCGGAAAATTTTCGAATAAATATTCTATATCCGAAACATGAATTGTGTTTTAAATTTTCAAAACGCGAATTAAACGAATGAATTTTAATTAACCATTAGACTCAAATACAGTAATCTTCTACCATAACGTCATTTTTTTCAAATGCATTTAAATTATTTTTTATATTTTGTTTCAAATTTTTGAAATTTTTCCCTAAATTCTCCCCCTAAAACGTCGAACCTATATCGACGTTATAGGGGGGGTTTACTGTAAATTGGTTTTGAATCATAGATACAGTTCTTTCATTCCTAGTTATTTTTTTTTTTTAATTCAAACCAAATATTTTCCATTTCAAATAGAATATTTTTGATTTCAAAATAAATATTTTCCATTTCGAATCTACATCGATTCAAGAACTTCAATTATATTTTTTCACTATTATCTTTTGCAATTGTAATAAACGATTTCGTACATTTTTACATACCTGGAACTAATCCTTCACAATTACATGAAAAAATTTAATAAGAACGTCATAATAAACTATATTAATTTGAAATAAACAATATTTAATTTAAAATAGAGAATATTTCATTTGAAATGAAAAGTATTTGGTTCTAAGTGAACGAAAATTCGACTCGGGGTTAAAAAACTTTCGTACCGAAGTGGCGGGGCGCGAATTTCAAATTTCGAAACATGCGAACGAGCGAGGTGCAATAATGCATTTTTTTAAAAAAGGAAGGCGCAAAAATAAACGCAATTTTCGAAACCGCGCACAAAAATATCGGCCACGTCGAAGGGAGGTCACGTTCAATTTTTCGCGCTGGCAACACTGCGCGGCGCCGAGCGCGACATGGCAACGCGGCGGGGCGGCGCACCCCGATTCCGCCACGTACGACGCGCTCCGAATCCGAAAACGACACTGCCGCCAACGAAACACAACAAAAAAAAACCACAAACACCACTCGAACGGCGCGAGCGCGGCGCCGAAGTGCGCATCCCGAAAATGGCGGCCACCCCGAATATCACTATTATATACGCGTCGAATGAATTTCTGATCAGATTCCGATACGATCCGAAGAGTCGATGGTTTAAGAGAATGGAGGTCGCAGTTTCGCGGAGGACGCGTTACCTGGCGGCGCGAGTGCAGGGCTGCGCGGTCCGCGGCGCCATGCCAGTGCCGGGGTGGGTCGCCCTGGGGCGGCGGGGCGGCGTCGGGAGGGGAGCGCGGCGGAAACGCCCGAGCGGGGCCGACGGTGGCCGACGGTGGCCGACGGTGGCCGACGGTGGCCGACGGTGGCCGACGCTGGCCGACGCGAGGCGAAGTTGCCCGGCGTGCGGACCGCGACACGGTCTCCCGACCGACGACAGGAGGACCAATGAGGCCGGCGGCCGCGCGCCGCTCCCCCGCCCCCGCCCCCTCCCTCCGATCGGCGCCCCCCTCCCCCGCCCTCCCCCGCGGGCCGGGGTTAGAAAG
>JAOXNN020000036.1:5268843-5294108 GCA_028571205.2 Hydropsyche betteni | reverse complement strand
TATATATATATATATATATATATATATATGTACTCCACCGGACCGAACTTTCGGGCACGTAATGCACGTACGTACATATTCATCATCGACAAAAATTAACACGACCTCCTCGTTTATCGCACAAATTCGGACGGCGAAAGAAGCGAGAGCGGAGCACCGCCTCGGGACACACGAAAATAATAACGCTCTTAGTAAAAAGCGAAACGCATTACGTACAACACACACACACACCCAACCGAAATATCCAACATCCAAAAAACCGACCGAAACCCGGCGGCTCTCGGCGAACAGAGACAGATAGAAGAGACCACTCGAGAACGTCGGCACATGTGCGTTACAAAATCGCACACGCGAATAAAAAATGCCGGGGATCGAACCGCGATGGTGTTGAGGTCGTATCGAATGAATCATAGAGAGAAGCGACAGGCTTTATTCGTTCGTTTATACGTTTGCGTGTATATGTATTATATTATACGGCGAAGGCTGTGTGTGTTTTGGATTGTGTTTGTGGTGTACGCGGTTTTATATCTGTTCACCCTGAGAGATCCGGATAAGCGGCGCGAGCCGCGGGCCATCGTATGGATGCGTCTCTTTCGCGCCAGCAACATTAGAAAGGGACGATAGCAGAAGAGCGACATTCTTCAGCACACACACTGGCGAGCGTCAAACGCTCGCTGGGATCGTATTATGTTGTAGATGCGTTCGAGACCGTAGTGGCACTCGATTATTTTATTTATTCTGGTGTATGTGAAATTAAAAATAATAAATTATTCGGTGTATACGCGTACGGTAATGAAGTGAATTTTCGATTCGGCGGTCGATCGCTCCGTCGAATGTTGATGTTGCTACGAATGAATAAGTTTATACGTGCGGCTCGAGCGGTGATCTAAGATTGCGGATCTGCATGCAGCTCTTTATATATTTGTATACTTGTATATATGATATATATAAATCCAAGCATTTTTAAAAATTTCGTTGAACAATTTAAAATTCGAAATAAACTCTTGCAACGCGAGCATATTTCGGTAATAAAATATCAAAAGCCGATTCGAACACGGAACCGTTTGTCGGGAAATGAGAAAAAGTAATGAGAACTGTGCGAATTCGAACCGGAGCGCGTTTTCAATCGTCGCGCTTCATGTCAAATGTCACGTTTCCATCGGAAATAGGAGCAACTCTATGGGCGTATCGATGATTGTTGTCGGTGATCTATTGCACAGAGAGCGATCATTTAGCCTCATGATTGTTCCTCATTGCCGTTACGGTTTACCGAGAGGTACTCGCTACAAATCCGTACACACACACACACCACTAGCATAAGCGCTCTCGAGTATCGACAATGCCCCGGCCGGTGCCCGATCGAAAACGAGAAATTTCAATCGAACCTCTAACTCCACACACTCGAGACGCGATAATGTATATTTTTTATAAATAATAATGGACGGTTAATTGCGCAGGTCGGTAGCCGAGTAGTGTGCGCGAGGTGGGCGTGCATGGTCCCTCAGGTTCTCGTGAGATACGGCGAACAGAGAGAGTACATCAAACAGAGAGCCCCACTCGAACCTTTTATATATGTTTACCGAAGAATCCGTTCGTATTTCACGAAAAAACGACAACGGCCATCTCCTACGATGAGGTCGATTGATGTTAGGTCTGATGGCCTCGCGGTGGTTTTTTGTTTTTCGCCAGTCGTCGGGAAGAGCCAATAATTATTATCGGCGTCGAACTTAACGCCGATGTTTTATAATGGCCGAAATGAGCTCGACATAAAAATGAAGCACTCGGAATAATAATGGATGGGAAGGAAGATATGTATGTGTGTATGCTTTCGAGAGTCGGTCTCGATGGTTCGTGGTGGAAGGCACACGAACTGCCGCAGGGCGCGCGCTCGAATCGTGATCTCGTAACACGTGCTGTTAATTTAGGACCATTTCGGGAAACAACGAGAATATTTCGTTGAATTCCACGAGATAATATCTCGAGAAAACGAATAAAAAACGGCGAGTGCACTATGCACAATTGATACAAAATATATAATGTACAATAATCATTACTTCGAGCGCAAATAAAATAGAAAAATAACTGGAATATTTTTGAATAAGGAAAAAAAAAAACTAAACACTCATTCGCTATCTACCTTTCGATCGCTTATAAAATCGGAAAGTTGTGCAGGTCTCGAATAGATAAGGTAAAAAAAAAAAATGTTTTATTTTACCCGCATCACGAAAGAAAAAAGGGCGGCTCGTTTCAGAAGGTTTAGAAGCCCACGAAAATAACACAAAAAAAGAACACTATCCACTCCTCTGGAGAATCCTCTCCACTTACATCCTTTTGTGAGCGCGCAGACACAAAATAAAACAACGTTCGGATCACAGCAGGGTCCATTGTTTTGAGAGGACACGTTCTTTCATTATCGTCGCTCTTTCTTCTTATTAAGTACGCTGTGATATATTTAATATAAATAAAAGAGTAGGTTGCACGTCTTCCAGACACGGTTTACTTTATAGTGGATAATAATAAATTTACTAAAAGGATATGAATAAAACAAAATAAATTATTATACAAAAAAACTGTGAAATAACGAAAGCTCACGGAGTGAAAGCTCAAACAAAATTGCAGATAATTAGAGACTTTAATGAGCAAGCCGATGCGAAACCCAATGCAAAAATAGATAATGAATTCACGATACATTAGCCGTTTGTTGTCACAATGGATTATTTATTAGAAAATAAATATATTATTTCACACAAGATAACCCATTTGAAATGTTAACTTCTGTTTCACGTAATAAATAAATGTCAGAATATGCAAAATGTCAATGATCATATAAAAATTTATATGCACCTAAAAAGAATGAATATACGCAATCGAAAAAAAAAATAAGACAAAAAAATCACACGATTCCATGTTACGTACACATTATATTTCGATGAGAATATGCTACGGATGTCGTTTACCGTTCATCGCGCTACCAACTAAAACAAGGCTTCTTTCTTACGATAATGATCCAGCAACAAATTTAGGTAAAAAAAATCACATTCGAACGCAAGAGAAATCCACAATAAGTTTTTCTTCGTAAACAATCAAATCCGTTTACAGACGCATTTACAAACAATCGAAATTGAGGAAAATCGTTAACATATTCTATGCCTATAAGAGAGACCAATCATATGCATCATCGAAAACGTCAAAATAAGAATTCATACAAACGTGAATCACTGAAATAATATTTAAAACGGAATTGTGCCGAGTTCTTAAAAGCCGCGCCTACATCCGGCATTCTTCCACAGGACAACAGCAGATAACGTTCCGTGAGAAAAGAACTGAAATGTACGAAAATGACCAAAAAATCGTCCGCAGAAACGTCCAAGAACATTATGGAGTGAACGTCGAACGATTGTTCACACCTGTCAATAACTGTTTCACCGAGAAAAATATACGACTCAAAAAACAAAGTGAACCGATCGGATTAATCGAAAAAGGATCGAAAAATGTATCATAAAACGAAACTGTGTGAAATATAATTTATACCACATATAATCTCATAACATAACACGATCATTGTTCGCGTGTGTTGAGAAACGCCGAAGCCGGAGCACTACTTTTTATACGGCCATAGCGCAATTCCTTGGTAAATGCCGTATCAAAGCGGCCTTCTGCTGATGATGATCAAGAAGAACACCGAGATGATTGCAGGCGATGCACCGCCGTTTAGGGCGAAATTCATCCGAAGAGAAACGTGGCGTTTCGGCAGGAAAAAAGAACTGCCGAGGCGTACAAAAAAGTCGCGTTCGAGCTCAAAAATCGCGATCCGGACCTCGAACAGCGCGCTCAATTTGAAACGTTTAACATAATTTGATTGTCAACGTTATCGGGGCACTCAATGTTTAACGACTCTCCCTAACAGCCCACGTAGGATTTAAATTTAAATATTAAACATCAGATTCAACTCTTTCGTATTAGCTTTTTAGATAACGTTAATTCAATCGGTTTTTTTTTTAAATTTTATTTAATGCTTGGATTATGTGACTGGAATAATCTCGGTTACGATAGGGTTACGCACTTGTGTTCGTGAACTGAGGCAGGAAGAGGAGAGTATCGGTTGCCAGTGGAGAACGAGGTTCCCACACTTGACGATGCAACGACAGATGCAACCACCCTCCAACACTAAATAAATCAGTATTCAGTGGTATTCAAAATATGAAGCGTAGCACATGACAAACAAAATGCGTATACGATGGCGGTTATGGTGTCACAAAAAATCTACGAACACTTGTGATTTTAAATACGTTTTAATTATGCTTTTCTAACGTCTCCAAAGTAAAACGTGATTTGGAAAATTTGAAATAACATTAAATTTGCAAAAATTTACGATGTCTGAATAGGTGCAATCAATTTTATTCGAGCGATTGAGTTTTGAAAAAAGAAACTCGACTGTTTATATGTAATCATTTTGGCACATACATTTTTTTATAAACATCGGTTCGTCGATAAATGCATAGAGCAGTCGTAGCTGCGGTCGAGTCGGGGAACATTACAAAACGCATTAATTAAGAGCACTTGTACGCCCCAACAATACAGTTCGCATACAATGTATTAAAAAAATGTCCGATGATTCTATAGGGCAATCGGATTATTCGCTCATATGTACGATCGAAGGGGGTGTATCTAGAAAAACATCAAGAGGGGGCAATAAAATGCGCATCTGTTACAAAATAATAAATATATAAATGATCGCCGAAATAAAAATGTATCCAGCTTTCGAGTACTACACATGTGTAATATATAGTTTATAATGTTAAAATTTTAGAGGCTCTGTTTACTTCCGCGAGTTGCACATGTGCTTCGAACATGTGTGCAATTTTATTATGGTTGTAACTATAACTACGTATATTGAAATAAACACATCGAAGGCGCCATTTTTTAATCTGAATAATCGCTAATTTCAACCGGATAGTGGTACATAGTCGAATCGAAAAAAAATGAGAGAACGTTTGAGTGTCAGCGTTTTCAAATATCGGTACAGTTCTCATGGTACACATGTGTTTGACCCGAGGCCAAATGTTGTGGTGAGCATCAAATGAGTTCAATGCGCTTTCATTACGAACATGTTGCATATTTTACTTTTACTGAAATCTTTACAAAATATCCCAAGAAAAAAGCTTCCTGGCAAGTCGTAATACGTATTTCAAAATCCAAAATTTATACTCACTTGCAGCGTGAATCCGATCGTGGAGATGAAACACACACACCACCATTTTTACATGGCGACGGTGAGCAGGAAACAAATCCTGTGGAAAAAAGAAAAACACATTAAAATTTCATATTCAACATAAAATAAACATTGTTTTGATATGTGATTTAATTGAACAAACATCTTTAGAATTAATCGCGAAAAAATAATGAAATACAAAAACTTATTTGCCCGCGGAAAAAAATCCTTTCCAAGCAGATCGTCTGCTAAAAATTATATGTAAACGAATCACACAATTAACCGAGTAAATCCAACACAAACAGAAGTGTGTGGATAAAATTGGCGAGGCATTTAGTCTCAATTGGTTCAATTTACCATTCGTGTCGGTCCGGCTCAACGGGACAACTCATAGTCAAATTTGATATATGAAAAAAGTCAACACTTCGTATTTCACAGAATCATGAAGCACATGTGCTGAACAGCTCTTTTATAATTACAGAATAAAGTTATTATAAAAACAGCAATGCGTATGTATATGTACTCGATCGAAAAATCAGAAATATTTATTATTAAGTTATGTACAACGAAGACAGTGAACAGAAGCCGTATACGAAAAAAAGTGAAACAAATTGTGTAGCAAAGCTACGAAAATTCGAAATCACGAGAAAGAAGCATGCAAAATGGATAAATAAACCGAATCGCACGAAAGTCGATCCTTGTACAAACAAAACACAATTCAAAATTGATTCTCAAGCTCTGAGTATCGGTTAAAATTAACACAAACACACCGACGACAGATAACTTTAATTTCGTCTTAATCAAAAGCACATCGTAAACAACCCACGAAAAGTACAAAGACAAACTGAGGTCATGATACGAATTAAAGAACGTCAAATTGAACGGCGACGATGCGAACGATCGAACTTATCACGCAATCGTTTAAATTGAAACTCGTAAGTGAGATACGCTTACAAAATAATGAAAATGACGAGAAAAAAATATAAAAGAGTATACACAAAAGTGGCGCGATGACGAAAAAACAGTAATGTACCGGGAGGCGTAGTTAATCCGATACCAACAATGGCAACGCAAGTAACAAAATATTTATTTACTGATTTTATAAGCTTATCAAGCGTAAAAAAGAACGTGATGATATTCGTGAATCGGTCCCGATGGCCGACAGCCAACGGTTTTGCAGAAGAATGACGAGTTTACAGGTCATTTTACAAGCGGCATGCATCGGTTACAGAATTCCAATGAAATTATACACCAAAGATGAAAAAAACGCACGAATGCATAATAATTGATTATTCCCCGAAAGATTGATGGCGTTCGTTAGCAGTTTATGCAGGATGATGATGAAAATGAAAAATACTAACGTAACGAAGGACGACCAAGTAAATGACTCATTACGTTTTTACCGTACACAATTCATTTTGGCCAACTATTGGGCAATCCGCGTGCCGGCCATAATGTAGATCTGTGCGAGAAGATCGACCTTCTAGTTTCGGTCTTCTTTTTACCGATCACGTGAACGGATTAATGGTGAACGAAACGGTACAATAAATCAAACGTCAAACAATGACAAAACGTACACGAGTAGTGGTCAGTGTATAATAGTTATTGCGCTGTAGTGTTATATGGAAGTTGGATCGAGTTCGATGCAGAGAACGGTCGGATCAAATTTCGCACAATGCAGCTCTACACGTATTTAGAAAGTATGAGTGTGCTTGCATACTAGTCTGAATTAACACGTGCATAAAAAATAGAGGACGTCTGCGAAAAAAAACGTATTGAAATAAAGAAACTGCTAATTCGATTAAAAAATTCATATTCTCATGTTCGCGTTTGGACACGTCCAATATAATTGTCTTGAACAACACATTAAAAGTATAACCTGGGATTCATAATAGATTAAATTACGTTATTTTGCAAAACGGCTAGCAAATTATATAGAAACTAATGTGTAAAAAATGCAAATACGCACCGAAAAGTACACATTTAATTCATAATGGGACAACATTGTTGAATTTAAATTCTTATAATTTTTCTACCAACGATTAAACATTAGTAACGCGCCGTTGTGCGATTTTGAAGCATCACCAAATTATTATCGATAAAAATCTATAGAAATCCTCGACAGCGTGCATTTCCATACATAAACCGAAAAGAATAAGCGACATTTAAAAACTTACAGGCTAAAACTATTTCAATTTTGAAACAAACGAACCGAGACGTTATTGGTTGATACGACTGGGTGCAAATTCAAATGTGAGTATCATGAGGGGAGATATAACATGGGGTGGTCACGTAACGGTTTTTGCCCAACTGTACGTTCAGTAACTATATACGGAACAAATAATGAACTATTTGTTGAATACTAAATGTACATCATCAATTTATACTAAAACGCAGTATATAAAAAGAACATTCGATTTAATTTCGCTTCAATCGACAAAATCAAAAACAATCATTACTACGAACAATATGTTATTTTCAAATTGTATTTGCTTCGTCAAAGAAAAAAACTTATGACGAAATGAAATACGTATATTTTAGAAGTTTCTTATAAAGTTTATAAGCCAACGTAGCTACAGTAATCAACCCCTATGTGATGAACACGCCACAATAATTATTGCATACGTTTGCAGTTATCGAAGCGAAACTTATTCGACAAAAGAGTGTTCAAGTATGTAGTCGTAGGTCATGCGATCAACGCACTCTATAACCGCATAAATAAATAATGAACATCCTTTCGCCACGTACAAAAATACATATAAAATCGATGCATTGTTGTCCGAGTTTAGATACATTATCGCCAGATTCGTACAAAAATAGCAATGATTCATCCCAAATTAAAGCTCATAATGAATCGGGTCAATTGAGTCAAGTTCATCTTTTCATTTTCGATATAACATAAACTTGTAAATTATGATAAATATTTGAAGCTGAAAATTTTACATAAATAAACCGTATCGAATAATAAACTCCATGCACACATAACATCTTGCAAAGCAACAAAAGACGAAAATCCGGATCGAATAATCCGACGAACATCTTGACGGACGAAAAAAGTTTTTCTACAAATCGCACTACCTGGTCTGTTTTGCTCATTACAAAACAGGAATACGCTTTCCAAACTCATACGCACAATACGACCGGCAATCAAATTCCGAACAAAACGACAAACATCATACTCCGATCGCATCGCATAAACAAAAAGAGGCTCGCGACAATCACAAACACAAAACAAAACAAACTCGTCCGCAACAACATCAAACACATAACATTTACCAATCGACGCGTGCTTCGAACGAAAAAACAAACAAGAAAGCGTCCATCCAGATTGGACGGGCGAACGGCGAGATGCCAGCCTCTTCCACGATACGATACGCAAAACAGACGACACGACGAAGCCCAAACAAGACGTGTGTATGTAGGAAAAACGGTCATGCGAACTTGTCGCGCAACCCTCGTCCGTGGCAGCTGCTCGTGACGTCACACGTGTACCTGCGCCATCGCCGGAACACGCACCTGGACCGCGGCTCGTCAATTCAGAACAGATTCAACGTTATAACCGAAAAACGGTAAGACACCCGAGGAGTTTCGGTATGAAATTGCGATTGAGATGGGCGTTCTCGTTGCGAAGTTTGTCGATTGAAATTTCTCCGCGCGGGAAGTGGGAATTGATTCGTTGCTTTTATCGGTTTTCGTTCGATTGCTTTGGTGTTTAGGGTGATGGGTTTAAAGCCGGTTATTAGAAATTATTGTTTTTGGAGATATGTCGATTGTTTTTTAATGGGGAATATGAATACGCGCAGATTATATGTTAAAAATTTCTTAAAATAGTCAAAAGTGAGCATGAAATACCGCGATTTCCGGTTATGAAATTAATGGTATCAAAACCGCTTGCACTACAAATGTCAACGGTGATACGGGCTAACGTTCAAAACAAGCATTCCACGCGATACAGAATCGACCGAATCTCCCTATTACGGTGATATTTTTCCAAACGAATTTTTCGGTTAGAATTCAAACTTTGCGATAGATAAGGTGTGTACGAATATCAGTAGTAGGCGGCTCGCGCTCGTTTGTGCTATGGTTAATTTTAACACGCTTCCGGGAACATAATTGGATCTTTTCTCGTGAGAATTTTAACGATTGTTATGTACGCGCGTACATATTTATTGTTATGAAAATTTATAATTGCGAAAAGCGTATAATCGATCGAAAACGCTGATAAACCGGGCGCGTACAAAAGACAAACACACGCATTGTGTGTGCCGCCTTCGAAGTAACATCGCTGCGACAATTGTAAACATTCGATTCGAACGATGTTCGACAATGGCGACAAAAGAGTTCATTCATAGATGCGGCCGAACGACGACAATCGCAACAATACAGACGATTCTGAATGGTCGTTTGCAAATTATGATCGCGTTCAAATTGCATCGATTAATATTACATTTGCCAATTATAGAATTGTCAAAAACTAACCTAGATTTAAAAAATCATCATCTTTAAATAAAAATTTACTTTTGCTAAACAATTCAGAATGAACCACAAACTGTTAAAAAAAAAAATTGTCGGTTTTCCGAAAATTTTATTTAAATGTCTTTGTTCTTTTAATAAGCATATATAAAATATTGCTTCATAATATATAAAGGTTATAAAACTGATTAAATATATGCTTGAGTGCACTGGCTTTGCAGAAAATGTATGCAAATTACACAACAAATGACCATACATACGAGGTCGCAATAAAAAAAAGGATTTTACGATAATTTTTCCTTCAGATTCGAAAACAAAACTAATTCGAGCCAACTATCTCAAAATTTCAAGCATAAAAAGTATTGAAAAAGGCGCGAAAACGTGTTCGGAGCACAAACGACGAACCCTACATAGACGAGACCGCCGCAAACAGGAAATCCCAACAGGGACAAATACAGAGCGCTCGGATCGGATCGGATCGCATCGCACCAAAACAAAGTCCGTCCTCCAAGCGACAGTTCGACGTCGAGAATTGTGCAGTCACTTACACCAGAGATCGAGAGCATCCCACCGCTCGGAGCACAAAACTAGAACGGAAGCCCGGCTAATCCGAGCCGACCACGTCCATCCACCGTTTCCCCGATCCTTCCCGGGCCATCGTCTCGAGCGTCATCAGGTGCGGAAGCTGTCGTCGAGAGCCTCGCCGAGGAGAGGAGAGGAGAGGTCGTCCGGCTCCAGCTACCGCAGCTCGCGGACCCGCCCACGCCTCTCGCCGTCCCGCTCTGGAGCGCGGAGGTCAGGCGCGTGCGAGAGGGACGCTGGCTGGCGACGCGAGGCGTGGGAACGGGCGCACGCACGCTCGCTAATTGTCGCCGCGATTGTCCCTTCACCAATACTTACTTGAGCGCATGCGAGCCGCTTATGCAATCGTATCAATTTTTCGAATGTGCGTTTTTTTTTTTAATGCTTTCGACGGTTCGGCGAAGATTTACTTTCTAAATCGATACGTTTGCATGAAAGTTCTGGTGTGACGATTCGGTGATGTTTGACGTTTTCGGGCAATGAATGATTCGGAGAGCAGACGACCGGATTTGTGCGCTTCTGGTTAGTGGCGTTTTACGGTTGCGTAAAACGCGTGCGCTCGGCTCTTGCCACTCGCCTTATATTTTTTCAACAATTTCGTCAATGTAATAATGTAATTAACGATTACGACACATCGACGAGGCGGGTTCACAACTCTCATCTAACAATAATAAAATTCATTGAGGAAACGAGTTCTCACGCTTTCTACTCGAGCGGACTTTTTTTGCGAAAGACAAGTGCAGAGCGATTTTTATATGCACGCCGCAAACTACTCCCTACATGTAATAAAATTCGCATGTGATCTACGTATAAACGGCTCGGATGCTGCAGCGTTCGAATTGCCGTTCTCCGATTCGACGCCGACATAATACGAGGAAAGGATCCAACGAGTTCCAAAATTTATCGTGTGCAAATATCCGTCGTAAGACAGCTGGAAGCATTCGATTACGAAAAAAAACATTCATTCCATGTAAATATGTACAAAATAAAAAACAGATTGCAGATAAGATATTCCGAAGAAATGAATAAGAAGTCTGTGTTATTTTATAAATATATATATATACCTTAAAATGATAAACACGAATTGACTTGTCAGAGTTCAAACGTGCAAACAAACCAAAATTGCATCGACACATTCTAACATATGTACAAAAAAAAATCATCCAAAGATTAAACTTGAGTAATCTAACAGAGGAACAGACAATCGCGCTTCCTGAGCTTTCTAGGCGGCCATGTTTGTTAAAATCCTGCGGTCGGCCATAGGAGAGCCTCCGCACGAAATGGACACGGCGCGCTAGAAGATGGCGACACATATAAATAAAATTGTCCAATATTCAAATGACCGACGTTCGGCATTATAAAAACACATCGGTGGGAAACGGGTTTCGTTCGCGGCGGAGACCCGCTCGTCGAAATCGCCGAAAGAACGCCTCGGCGACTTGTTGGAATACAAACACGTGCTTCAGGGTTACCACACCTACTCCGATTTTCGGAATCGTTTGGCGCGCGCGCATAAATCACAAAAACGTTGTGCATGCGAAATGGATTCGGTTAAAAGTCAGATTTTATCTCGAGAAATGACGTTGCCGAAGAAACATTTTTGATGTTTTCGTCTTATATACTTCGTACGTGTTTATGTTTCAAATTCGATTTTAAAAACAGTCTGGGACGATTTTGCGATTACATCGAGTTTATATTATAATTGTTCAGATCAAATACTCGACATAAAGTCGATAATTAGACGTAATCGACAAAAAAATCAAATGACACGATATCGAAAAATTTTCATTGTAAAACTAATCTTCACTCAAATCCATAACAGAACATCGCCAATGAAAAATTGACCGACACACCTTCCATCATGAGAATACGAATAGTGCACATAATACAACCCTCATAATCACTTCACACTTCGATCTCGTCAAACCGAACACAAACAACGAACGAAACGAAACAACACACGATTAACTGAAACTGCACTGTTTAGAAAAAAGTGGCAGGTTTTCGCAGCCCTGTTCGCAGTTTACCTGAGGCGATAGGCGCTAAAGAGCAAAGGAGCAGCAGCAGCAGCAGCTCGGCCAGCAGCGGCAGCCGCGACGACCTCATCGCGCCCGCATCTGAATCTCCTCGTCCTCCAGTGGGGACACGTTCGACACTTTCGCGTCTCGGAGCCGACACAGCGTCCCGTTCGTTGAGCCGCGTGCAGATGCAAGTCGCGCGCGCTACACGTCCACTTCGACTCGCGCGCCGACACTCACTGGCGTATAAACAAAATGGCCGACGCAGTATTCCTCCGCGCGAGCTTAATAAACTTTTTGATTTTGGTTGTTTAAGCTTTTCTAAGGTTTGAATGTTCGACGGATACGTTGGTCAAAAATATTTAAGTCACTTTGGGAAAAAACTTTTGTTCTGCGTTTCGTTGCTAGTTAGTTATCAACGTGAGAAAAAGTTTGGTACTATTTGGCTTGTCGAATTGTCGCTTATTGGCGAGAACCGTTGGTGTGCGAACAAAAGTTTATTACTATCGCAAAAGTTAACATTGAAAGATTGATTGAAATATCAAGTTTTCGAGAAGTTTACTTTATCATTCACTAAATAATACTAAAAATTGTTCCTTAAAATAAAATTATTAAATTAATTTTAATAATTTTAATTTTTACAAAAACACCATATTTTATTAAAGTTTTCACAATATAAAAACAACAATATTTAAATTATCTAAATTTATTTTATTTTTTTCGGTGTTCAAATTCGATAACATCGAATTAAAATTTCCTCATATTTCGAGTATAAAAGGTTGTCGATCAACGATTGTTAGGAATGCCGACTTCGTAAAACATTACCGATAGGTGGCGGGTAATTCGTCTGCGCTTGTTGTTTTGTCTTCCTTTTTTCAAAGCTTTTGGTTCTAAAATGGCTCATATACAACGATCGGGCCGCAAGGGCCAGTAAAGCCAAAGCGATGTCAATTCCATACGAGTGTACACACACCTACAAATAAAATTCGGTAAAGGCCATATTTTATTTGTGCTGAGTAAATAAAATTAATTTAATGATAAAACAAAACAATAAATTATTTCACTGGTGCATTAGGCATTTCTTATTTCATTTTTTGAAACATTTCACGAAATATTATCCTTTTTATTTATTTTTTTTGTTTAAGTAATATTCATCGTGCATGCCTCGTTTGAAAAGCTCTTTCTGTATTTCCAAAAAGAAACCTATAATATATAAAAATCTCTTGTGATGGAATAGTAATGATTTTTATTGTTGCCTTACAATTTTTTACGATCATTTCCGACACATTCGAAATTCGATGCATTATGAAATATTTAACTATAGTTTTTTTTTTCTTTGGTTGGGTTCTTACTGTATAAATTTTATAATTATTTCAAATCCATTTTGAAATTATAAAATTTATGATATCTTATTCAAAGTAACAACTAAATGATCGTATTAAAGTGGTGAATTTTATCTTACATTTACTGCATCATACCATCAAAAAGGAGTGGGGGAGAGTGTGGTTTTAGCCAAAAGGCAATATTTTACCCCAACGCGGGAACACTTAAAACAAAATGTTTGTTTTTGATTAAATTCCAAAACTGTTGCTAAAACTATATATTATTCATATATCATGAATAAAATCGAACTGGAGAATGTTTCATGTTGGCTAAATTGTATCGTTGCGTTAGTTTGATCAATATTTTTTGACAATAAATACTTTTAACATAAAATTTTACATTTTACAAACGTCTTGCAATGACAGCTAAGCAAAAAGGATGTTTTCAAAAGCAAACTATCGAAGTTGAGGCAGAAAATTCGTTAGCCGTGATAAATAAGAGAATTCTTGAAATAAAAAAGAAAATTCAACTTTCAGGTATACTTTATGCATTCAAATCAAGAATTTCATTTTATTAACTTCGTGTTTCTCGTGTTATATATTCTTAGAGGGTCAAAGAAAAGCTTATTATGAAGAAAACGATAACATATCGAAACAAAATGCAGAAAAAGTTAATAAACTTAAAAAGGAAATTAAAGCAATTTCAGAAATATTAGAAAAAGCAAAAACAGAATTAGGTGGAGAGAAACAGTTTAGACTTGTAAAATATCTCCATGAACTTGGTCCAATTGGAAATAAAAATCACGATCAAGTAAAAATTATGAACAATAATTTGCGATATAAATTTAATAAATATCTTCCTTAATATATATTTTTTTTAGCTGAAACAAGTATTAGATTTGAAAGTTATTGACCTTCACAAACAGCTAGATTTAATACGTTATAAAAGAAAACGAAAGAAAAATGAATTAGATAAGTTAGAACAAGAATATCAATTACTGTTATCTGAAAAGCCTGCTGAAAGTAAACAAAAAAAAGGTTTCCTCAAAACCTCAAAAAAAGTTAAACACGTTTAACAATTAAATTAAAATAATTAAATTCCTATACATAACGAGTTGATTTACTTATTTTTTTATAGAAAATATCTCAATTGGAAAACGACATTCATAGAATAGCAATTCAATGGATGGAAGCCATTCATGTACGAAAAAAATATTCTGGTATAAGGTACATCAATAAAAAAACAAATTTTAGTTTTTTTACAAAATTTTTATTTTATCTAAAAATTAAAAATATGTTCAGATATTCCCTACTGTGCGATTCCATTAAATTCGAAAGCGCCTTGACTAAAGTGGAACGTCTCATAAAACAACAAAATGAAGAAATTAATAAGCTCGAAGTAATTATAACCGATAGTTTATTTATTACTATTTTTGTTTGATAAATAAATAGATAGATAGATTAAAATAAACATAATTTTCGACGCAACTCGGATAAGCTTTCATATTTAACTACACTGCCAATTAATTTTATTTTCATAATATTTTATTTTACAGGGAATTAACAAGTCTGCAATGGACATGAGAGACAATACAATGAGTGCCTTAGTTCAACTGGAATCGCGAATTGCTGAAGCTTCTGGTTTACGCGAAAAACAACTAATAAGCTTTAGAAACAAAGTAGACGATAGAAAAGCAGAACTTGAACGGCTCGAGAGAAGGATATTTCCGACATGTAAGGCTATCAGTAAAATTTTAGATTCTTATAGGTTTGTATTACTTAATCGAATAATTTTCAGCTCGGCCTATGTTAGTTCAACAAGATTCAATAGGTTCCACTGAATTGGCCATGGTTGAAGAAGAAAACGGATCTTCAATTGGCGGTGTTAACATGGATGATATATTTCAGAGATTAATGAAAATTACAGGTCAGTTTTGAATCGGTTTCTGGGTTTGAATCTATTATTCCGTAATTTATGCTAATTTTTATAACAGGTGTAAGTGATCCTGAAGAGGTTTTTGGAAAATTCAGATCACAGAAAACAACGACAGAAAAACTGCTTTATTTAAAAAACAATACGGAAGAAGAAAAGAAACGTTTAGAAAGCGATCAAAATTTAATGTTGGCTGAATTGGAAGCACACAGATTTGCTCAAGTTAAGGATAAAGAAGAGTAAGTTAGTAATAATATTTTTGGATATGTGTAAAAAATAGCATTAACGTTTTACTTAAAACTAATGAATGCGTAAAAATAAATACTTGATAATTTAGAAATCTCGAAGCAATGGAAAATCTCAAAACGGAAACGGATGATATGAAAGAGTCTCAACTTAATAATGAAATGGAAGAGAAGAAAATTTCTGAAATCTTGTTAGATATTAAACGAACGTACTTTGACTGCTATTTTAAATTAGAGGTATTCGTATTGTTCAATAAATATGTTAAATTATCATGTTTATAAACTAAATTACTCCCTTTAAATAGGACACCGAAGATTTTGTTCCAATAGAATGGTCAGAGGATATTTCAAATATAAAAGAAATAGCTAAAATGTTTATAAACAAATTTTCAGCAATTTCTGAGAAGCTCAAAGAGATAGAAGTTATTAAATCCGACGAATTTTTATCTCCGAAACCAGATGATTCCAGGGTATAGTTAATATTCAAAAAAGGCTATTTATAATATTTTTCATATACTTATCAATAGTCGTTCTTATAGAGACGCAGTCGCGAAATATCTCCACTGGAAAAAACACCTTCTGAAGACCGTGTCGCACTTCCAGCTGCTTATCAAGAATTGCTAGCTCCCCGCACTAAAAGCAGAGGTGCAGGAACACCTTCAGGAACTCCATCAAAACCCGGAGGTAAACAATTTTTTTATTATTGAAATAGCAAAAAGATCAATGATAAATAATCGACTGTTTCATTCTTAGTATCTGATGAAGAAGAGGAAATACCATCGAGAGGATTTCTTAAAAGACAAGCTCAGTTAATAGTAGATACAAAATCCCGGAGAAAAGGATACAGAATTCCTCAAATGGGAAAGAAATAAGTTTTCATGTAATTTTTTTTTTTTTTTTGAAGAAATAAGAGATATATCTATTTTGAAACATATGTATATTTGACATGAATTTTTAATTATAAAAATTCCAATGAAAATTATAATAACATTCATTTAATAAACATTTTACATATAAATGATAAAAAATTATTAAAAAGATTATTCATTCAATAACCTGTTCACAACTCAACAAAGTATCGTTGACATGCAAAATACACAAATACTCATTGTTTGTTATAAATAGTGAACTTTGATTTATCTAAATTTTCAGTCTATTAAAAAGCTATTTATATAAAAATGTCCCTAAAAAACTATATGTTTATCAACTAATATAATTATTATATGGGTGAAATATCTACAGTTAAAGGAACATTTTCCAAAAAAATTGTA
Source organism: Hydropsyche betteni (assembly GCA_028571205.2). Classification (NCBI taxonomy): domain Eukaryota; kingdom Metazoa; phylum Arthropoda; class Insecta; order Trichoptera; family Hydropsychidae; genus Hydropsyche; species Hydropsyche betteni. Next base: position 5,277,052 of record JAOXNN020000036.1, on the reverse strand, counting down.
TCTTTTAAAGTTAAGTATAGGATGATGCTGAAATGCAAAACTTACTTTGAAAAAAAAAAAAGAATTGAATAGAAAACTAAACAATATGCATATGAATATATATTTTTCGTTATATACACATTTGAAATTTGTCTTAATTCATTTTGAAATCTTTTTTGTGTTCACAAATATCAAATATAGGATAATAAAGTAACAATTTAAGTAAAGACTCAACTAACATAAAAATCACACATTTATATAGCTTATATTGCGTTTTTATTTATACCAAAATTAAAATGCAAAATAAGTGACAAAACTAATCGGTAAATAAACAGATAACTGTTTTACACTGTAAAAACAAAATAAATAAGATATCATTAAATTTATCAAATAATTATGATCCAGGTAAGAATACATAAATAAATATTTACGACTGATGCATTTTTTTATTATTGTAAGGTTTTCTAAAATATTGAAAACAAGATGTTTTTAGATGGATAAATGATTTCATTTTTATATTTCAGTTACCAGCAAGTTAACAAACAAAATATGCTACAAGTGATAACAAAAAAAAATTACGAAGAATGGATTGATATTGAATTCATATTATGGTTGAAAGTATTAGTTAAAAATAAATTATTGATATAGAAACAAAAGGAAACATAAATATGAGAAAACCTATTGTTTTCAATTGTCAAAATTGTCTATATATGGAAATTAATATTTAAAATTGAAAGGCACTTTACAAAAGAAATATACATTTCAAAATACCACACATTCAATTCAATAATTTAGTCATATAATGAACAGAAAACTCGTATACAATAAAAACAATTATATTCATAAAATAATATAAATTTATATTAATAACATTTTTAATTAAACAAATTTTTAATAATTACGAATTCGTTTCGTGAATCATACAGAATCCACAGTATAATCAAACAATCTAAAATGACCCTACACACGAATTACATAACCTAGTATTGTACATAAATAAAAAATGAAATGAAAATAAAATTATCTAGGCCAGTGGTTTTCAACCTTTTTAGTGGCAAGAATCTTTGGAATGGTAAAAATAAAAAGACACTTCCAATTAGATTAACACGCACCGCATCCCACACACACAAACATACATCTAAACTAAAAACAATAACTTGCATTCGGTATAATTCCAAAACTGACCATTTGTATTGTGCAATAATCCCAACTTATGCTTTTTCTAAGATAGTGAAATTTCTTCGAAAGCAAAAAATTTTTAGACGGTTGAAAAACACCGAACTAGCAAATCCGATTTAGATATATATAAAAAACGAAAACTAAAAGTTTAAGGAATCGTATAAAAAGTCATTTAATTCAATGCCAATTGAAAAATAACTGATGGAAATATGATTTTGAAAATGAACACGAAAGCTTCTATCTGGACTCAATTGAATTGTGGCAGTTTTAAAATAACGATTGTTATTGAATATTTTCTTTTGTATAAATTATACTCATTATTTCCTATTTACATTATACATAGTATTCATAAATACCAACTTTAAATTTTATAAAATTATAAAATTTTACTTTATTCTTTTGACACTTGGTAAAGCTACCAATTTCTCAATATGTAAATTTGAACAGCAAACAAAATCAAAAAGGGAAATGAAAGAAAATATTGAATCTTACACACTATCCTGTACAATGGTATTGAATGAAAAATACTTATGAGCTTCCAATATAAATATCAGTCAGTAAAATTACAATATTTTCATTTTGCAAATGGTATTTACATAAGAAATTTGAAAATAAGAAATATTCTAAGCACACAAACGCTAGGAACCATGTCCTTCCCATTCTATTAAATATTGGAGTTTACCGGAATCAGTAATCCTTTTACCTGCGAAAGAAAATTTCTCACCAGTCGCAATTCTGTTTGCAGTTCCAAAATAGCTATGTACCGAAGATTTGAGATCTTGCATATCGTCCAAAGTGTTCCACTGGTCATTTACACTATTACTCTGAGAATTCCGCAGTCTTTGTGAGTTCATATGGCTATCAATATTATTTTGGATATTTGTGAATGATAAGTTTTGACTAATAGTCTGGGAACTCGTAGCATTATTAGAAGAAGTAGAGCCACGTCTTCCATCAAAATAATTTTTTTCTTGTCTTTGTCGCAAGCATCTACTACCAACAGTACTTGGTAATTGTGAATTCAAATCGTTTACAGAATAATCATTGTTTCTAACATCTTCTTGACACAATGAAGAGCGTAATGACTTTTGACGTTCATTCAACCCATGTTTGGTATTAACGAATTTGTTCTGAAATGTGAATAAAAGGAAAAAATCGTATGCTTTCAACACTTCTGATAGAAATTAATCTAAAACTGAAAATGAACATACCTGAGACATATTTGATGTTTTTGTTCTGCGGTGCCTACGCCTTTTCACTTCGCCATTTGGACCGATTATTAAATCTTTTTCACTTAATTGTCTTTTTAATAATTTAACTCCAGGTGGGATAACAGGATTTAAATTTACAGGTAATGATATCCTAGGAAACTTGCTCGATCCTGAATTTTTATTTGAATTGTAGCTACTAGATTGCTTATTGGAATTATTTCTATTAAAAAGTTTATTTGTAATAAAATTGCATGAACTAAATTTACTTTGTTCTGCTGTAGCATTTGCATTATGAAATGGATTATTAACACCTTGAAAATTCACAGGAGGTGGGATAATGGAATCTAAAGTACCACGACTAGAAGTGTCATCTCCTGAAGAATCATTTTCTGGTTTACTAGGCACAGTTTTTCGATATGGTACATCCGAGTTCATGTGATGTAGAGACATAATTTTGGAATACTCAATGATATTCTTTGTAGATAATTTTGATATTTCTAGATTCATAGCAGCCGTTTTTAAGTTATGAGCATGACTCAAATTCCTAGTTTCTTCACTACATACAAGATTCTTTTCAATATCGGGAGTTTTCAATTTTCTCGCTTCGATACATTTGCTTAATTTAAAATCAGCTTGTTCAGCATCAGAGTCATAATTTACAGAATCTTTACTGAACAAAGAATGTGGCAACTGATACTCTGTTGAGATATCACTTGAATTAGAATTAGAATTAGGAATTATAGAAGTAGGTGGTGTAGGTGGTGCAGACATCGAAGTAGGAGGTGTTAAAGGTAGAATATCATTGGCTCTTGTATCAAATACAATAGACAAATCTTTAGAAACGCCATCATGATCAGTGGAAGCGAAGGAACTCTCTTCATCCAATGAATTTCTTTTTGATAATGTTCGGTTTAAACTTTTGAGTTTTTGTTTTGCTAATGTTTTTCTAAGTTTTTTTTTCGTCCTAATCATTATTTCATCATTGTCATAATCCATCAAAGATTTACGTCGTTTACTTCTTTGTTTGGATGATTCACTTTTTTGGTGCTTAGATAAAGCCGATTTAGGAAAAGGAACACTTTTTTTGACAAAACCATTTCCTTGATAATCCATAGCATAAAATTTATATTCTTTCTGTTTGAACGGTTTGGTAACACTTCTTTCATCAATGGATGTGGCTATACTTGGAATATAATCAGATTCTAATGTCTCATCATTTGATTTCTGATTAGAATAGGTAGGTCGACTATTAAAATCGGGTATTTGATAACCAGAAGGGATGTCCGGTAACATAGGAGAAGGAGTAGACCTTGGACTTTCAACATCAGAACCTGAGCAAGTCTGAAATTGTTTTCCCATCATAATAGATTTCCAATGACTGTCGGGAAAAACTATCATCCGTCGATTGTTGCATTCTTGTGTTACAGATGCATCTTGCCTAGAAATAAAATGAATACATAAAATATTTCGGACACGAAAAAATATGATAAATGGGGCAAATAACCATTTTCAATTCACAAAAGATAACTAATGAGCATATTCCTTTTCTTATCGACGAACAGCAAATTGCAATTTGAATTAAATCAGTAATACTGTTCAAAATTTCTAGATCACCCTCATATTTGGACAACATTAAATTATCGATTACGGTGGCAATACACTCATTACTTGACGTAAACAACTGTTATAAATTAATATCGAATAACAACCTTATCAACATAAGCATTGAAATATAAATTTTCATACAACACTCATAACCCCAGCACAAGAATTATGCACGATCAAAATATTAATAAATTTTAAGTTTCAAGACCCAATAATTAATTTTGATAGATTATCACTATGAGTATGTTTATAATAATTTTTGATTTTAAATAAAGTAATAGTTTGATTGTCATTGTTTCACTTACGAGTGTGGTACAAACGAAAGACGACCCCAACGACCTGACAGTGCTTGATCATTGAGCGAACCTCGTGGGAGGGGGGCAGTTGGCGGTGATGGTGGTGGAGGTGGCGTTCTTTTCCGTAGACCCCAAATCGTAGTACGCTTTTTGATTTCACGTCCACATTTAAAACGATTTTCATTATTACACAAAGCAGTCAATATGAATTCTCGCCTTTCTTCAGATGAGACCATACTCATCTAAAATATAACATTTGAAATATTATTATCGATAATAGTTTCAATTAACTAAATTTTCGAAATTCTTACCTCTTGAGGTAATTGCAAGGCATACCAATTTTCCTTAATATAAGGAATTATAATTGAATCTAAATCAAAATATTTTTTACAATGGTATATAGTTAAATTGAAAAGGACTAAATGAACTAGATCCACCCATTTAATTTCTAGTCGCCGTAGAAATTCAGTCCCGAAATTACACAATGAACAAACAAATACATAGAACCTACGAAAACAAAATGGAAGAAAAACGTTACGATAAGTACATAGTATATTTAAAATGAAACTAATTAAAATATGTAATAATTACCTATCGCCAGTATATACAGGGAATTTTAAGCAGAGAATACAATCAGAATGAAACCATTGTTTGCAACGAGCACATTGAATCATTTGAAGTGACCAGTCACCATCTGATCCACAATAACAATAAGTTTTTTCAGAATTTGTTCTATGCTCTGCATCCCAGTGTAGACAATTTAACTGAAAAATTAGTGTTTATTATAAAAAAATTCGCCACTCGTAAATTATACAATACGCGTCTGGATTACTTACATCATATGGTAAACTATTGATTGACTTTTGCTTATTTTTTACTGTGTCAGTCCTCCGGAGCGATCGACTTTTAGAAGCTGTTACTTTATTGAACCTTTGTTCCAAACAACGCTTACAATCCCACGTTTTACCTAGGAATGTAAAAATTTGAATATACAGACAAAAAATACAGAAAAAGAAGGTCCAAAGACAATTTCACCTCTTATCAAATTTGACGAAGAAGGATCGTGACAACTCGGATGATAGCCACGATTACAACTGTTACAAGCGAGAATTTCATCATTATTTCCTTTAGAAAATTTGCAGATAACACACATAGCTGGTGCATCGTTACCGCCCGGCGAAGACAACGGTCGCAATTCCCTAGAACACGCCCATTTCTCCGTGTTATCGCCAAATCTAACTAACCAGCGGTCACCGGAAGCTTCTACGTCAATTACGGTACCTAGAATTTCATTTTAAATTAATAAAAATAAAAGGAAAAAGAAAAAAGGAAAAGAAATTAAGAAAATGAAACCTAAATAGTATCTTCCGTCTTTATGCTGAACGAAAACGTCGTCTCCACAATTGAAAGAATGTTTTATATCTAGTTGGCTAGTGGTCGAATCCGGAGCGAGGGCTACTTGATCCTCGTTGTTTTGGCTAAGTTTGCTCAGATCTTCTCCGAGGTTCGGGGAGACCGTCGCCTCGGACTCGTTTGCGAATTCGACGTCTCGGTTAAGATCGGCTCTTTTTAGACATACTTCAGTCTTATAATCGTGCTGTAAATCAGTCTTGTAAGTGTTCACGTTCGAAGAATTGAGTCTGACGCATTGCACCGTCGGCAAATAGTTGGAGCTCAGCGTCGAAGATCCTACGACGGGTCCGGCGCCGTTGAGCATTTTCGAACTTTGATTATGTTGCTTAAGATCTTCGGACGATACGAGTTTATCGCCGCTGATCGACATAGCGAACGATTACATTATTCCGGCGGTCGAAAGCGTGCGGCTCGGCGTTGGACCCCTGAAACGTGCAGAACCGAAACGTAACTGACGACATCGATACGAAACAAACAGAAAGAGTTTAATGAAGATTAATTCAGAACGAACATGTGTCTATACAAAATTGAAGTTATATGCAATTTATACAATCTTTGTAAAGGTAATGTTGCATCGTTGGAAGTTTGAGCATTTTTTCTTGATGAATTATATAGTGGGTGAAGGAGAGGAGACTCTCGAGGACTTGAATGTTTTTTTGTTATTTGGGGATCAATTTAAAACCCTGCTTGTTACGAACAAGGCTAACAAACCAGCATCCTCAGCAATCGGCCGATCCACTTAACGATCGCCTTCACCAAATTCCTCGCAAACTCAGCACTCTACTCATCATCACCTAAAACCTCAGGCGAAGCGTTCGAACTCCACACAATTCCATGCGATTCGCACACTTCTCTCATACCATGCCGACCGTCCTCCAATAATCTGCAACCAAACAGCAAATGCTACACGTCCTGCGGGGACGAACCATCGCAACGGCAAACATCACTGTCGACCAGACCAAAACGAAAGCGGTAACTTGATCGAATATTAAATTTTTTTTTCCTAAATGGTCTCAGAGAAATAGGCCATCACATTACACATTACGAAAACGTTGAACTCGAAACGGAAGGACACAAAGGATCGACCGAGGATGTTCTTTGCCGTTTTACCGAGCTGCAGATTAGATACGAGCGTTCGGGGAAGCCGACGAGAAAACTAAACGATCGACAAGCGTACGTGCAAAGTAACTTTCCGCTAGAACACGAAGGGGCGAGGAGGGGGGCGGAGCCGGCCGGCCAGCTGTTGTGCCGAAACTGGGGACCTCCTCGCGTCACCGTCGCACATACGAAACGGGGCGAAGGCGCAGCGCCCGAGAGGGAGCCTCGGCCCCTCCGCGAGAAGGGCGCGCGCTCTCGGCGGACGTCACTCACGTGCGGGAAGACAACTGGCGGGCGGAGCGGCCGGGGGCCGGGGGGCGCAGTCGGCGCGCGAGGCTCGGGGGGCGGACGCTCGGCGCGGGTTGGGACGGCCTGATGAAAAAGACTCAAGCGGAACTCACCAGCATCGGCCTTTTCGCCCCGATGGTCATCGCCCAGCGCATGTCGCGCATGATGCTGCCGGAGTTTCTGCGCACGGCCAACGACCGCGCTGAGGACAAGCGCATGGTCGAGGAGAAGACCAAGGCGGCCTTGGATGGCATGATGGCCGCCAATGTCGAGCTCGGCAGTCAGATGATGAATGCCTGGGTTGGAATGGCTTTTGGAAAAATGCCGCAGCCTATCCGGGCGGCGGATGCGATTGCGGCAGCCTCGCTGAAACCGGCGCGGCGGCGGGTGAAGGCGAATGTGAAGAGGCTGGGGAAGTAATGTTGGCGGAAAGCTCAGTGCGAGGCACCCCCCTCTGCCTACCGGCATCTCCCCCACAAGGGGGGAGATTAAGCTCGCCGCCGTCGCGCCCTTTTTGCATCGTAGCAAGATGGGGTAAGAAAATGCCGCCTGAAAATCTCCCCCCTTGTGGGGGAGATGGCTGGCAAGCCAGAGGGGGGTGCAGCGGTGGGGAATGGATTGGGAGCGGGTGGTGAAGGGGCAAAGAAGCGAATTTCGGTTACTGTCATGGTAATTTTCTGTCATGGTAATTTCCCGGTTACTTCACGTTAATTTCCGATCTAGCACTTATCATCCCGCATAGGTTGAGGTAGTCTCTACCAGTTGCTGCAACGTTGGGGAGGGGTTACCGGTTTGTTGCAAAGACTTTTGCGTATATTCTTCGTCGGCTGTTTTGCAGGATTTGAGTGTTTTCGTTCGTCCTCAATAGCATCTGATCATCGGTTGGCTGCTCCCGCCGATAGTTCAAAGACTCTTGTCGATCAAAGTATTACCGACAGCGACAGCGAGGATCTGATTAACTGGAATGTGTCCAATCGCGCATTTCCAAACCTAAAAGTAAAATGGCAAACTAGTTCCATCGCTATTTGTTGGGAGCCGCTTTATTCGAGTGAGGCAAAAGATAGAGATTTGGTAAGGGCGGCAATTACAGATACTTGGGAGAGGTTCTCAAATCTGAAGTTTGTAGGTTGGGTACATTGT